>JAVQJG010165325.1:0-15873 GCA_036024015.1 Craterocephalus amniculus
CTCCCGATATCTCCGGCTACATGATGAACATCAAGAAAGTGTTCCAGAGTGTTAATCAGCATGACGGTGAGTACAAAATGAAGGCACATCATTCGGAGGGCGGAGTATTCCTTTAAAAACAAAGAAAATCTGGTTATCATTAAATTACCTTTTCTGTGCTTTGTGAAATAAATTGTTCCTCCGAAAAGCAGAACAAGGAATTATTTGTTGTCATTAAGCCGTGCACCAAGTGTAGCCATGTTCTTACTAACACCTATGTCGGTGCGATGGAAACCCATACAGACCGCTCGATGATGCCTAGATCTGCTCAGTCTGTCTGCAGACTGTAGACTTCATAGCTTCCAAAAAGAAACCAAACATTCCCTAAAATCGCCACGAGTCTGACTGGGGAACACTAGTCCAGACTTGAGTATTTAAGCTGTGTACAGGAGTGTTTTATCTAAAACACTGGAATGGACTTCCACAATGTAAACAAACACAAACGGATGTTTTTTTGGTGTTTTGGTGGAACTTTCCATGACTTACTGCTACAAGCAGTTTCTCCATCAACCTGAAGGTTATAAACAATTAGACTCACTAATGAGCTCTTTATGTTGATGGACACAGCTGCATCAACTAGAGCAGCCGCCGAACCTGAACACATAATTAAAAAGAGACAGTGGTATGCATGTCGCTGCCCAAAGTGGGATACAAATAAAGTGTGATTTACTGTGATAAAACTCTGAAATCTACAGTGTTCTTTGCTACAAAGCATTTTTTACATTTTGTGTGACCCATTCTGTTTGTTTCAGACACGATGGAGAACTGGGATGAGAAGAAGCTGGAGGAAGTGGTCAACAAAAAGCACGGAGAGGCTGAGAAGAAGAAAGCAAAAACTCAGATTGTGAGTAAATAAACAGCAATCAGGAACTTCAGAGAAAGATGTGTTCGATGTGTTTTCTGAAGTGAAGAGTCTGGATTTTAGCGTCATACCAGTACAGTCACAATTTTTAAGCAAAATGTAGTTAACTTAATGGAGGATTTACTGGTTATTTGTACCAGTTACAGTATATGAATAAAGTGACTTACACTTAAACTGTCTGCTCTAATATTTCCATTTCCATTCTTTGTTTGCAGGTGTGCAAGTACTTCTTGGATGCCATAGAGAATAATAAGTACGGCTGGTTCTGGGTGTGTCCTGGAGGGGGCGATAACTGTATGTACAGGCACGCCCTGCCGCCCGGCTTCGTACTGAAAAAAGACAAGAAGAAGGAGGAGACGGAGGAGGAGATCTCGCTAGAGGAGCTGATAGAGAATGAGGTTAGAAGACGTTAAAGATGATGTTGGGAAAAAGTGGGAAGTAACAAGTTAAATGTACTCTCTACATTTACTTAGGCAAAAGTAGTTTTACTGCACTTTGTTAATTCTTGAGTCTTTTTGCAAGGAAACACTATTCATCACTTTACTTTTTCTTTTCTTTATTCAAATACATTTGCTTTATTTTTACCAATGATGGCACCAGTTTATCCATCAGATGTAGTAACAAGCATCACATGACGCTGTTTCCACAATGATGCAGTCACACGACCACATACACAAACCATGATAACAGAGCACAAACTTTTCAACGCTGCCAGGAAGGGACTGAAAAACACCAGAAAAGTATCCGAGGCAGCCAAACCTGAAGAGCTTCTCTGGCCTCTTAAACTAAATTCAGATCTGAACTTTCACGTGAGGCGACAGCGGCTCCAGGTGACCTAGTTTTATTGTTACCCCGCTGTGAAAGGGTCACACGATCCAATCATGCCGACCTAATCACAGATCCAAGGTAACGGCGATGACGGCACGAACATGCTTAAACAGGAATATCTAATAATCAGAAATTTTTAAGAATATTTGTTTATCTCGTTTTATTATTGGTGTGTGAGATGACAGAGATGTTAGGAGTCTGTTATGATCCAACATTCTTATAGCATAATAATAATAATGAAAAAGAAAAATAGGTCATCTGGGATGCTGATGTTTCTTCACTCTTAAGTACAGATCTAAAACTCTCCCAGTTTTTGTTTGACACTCAAACCATGTAAAATTGTAATTATAGTTTCAATGTAATGGTACAGAAAATATTTATCTGAAAGTAAAAACTGAGTTGTGTTTCTTTCCATATACTTTTCCATATATGATGTTTGTGGTATTTATTTATATGAATAACAAATGTTTCCATTTCAGATCAAATCAATTCAGTATATTTATTTTTTTCCCCAAATATAATTCTACAATAGATAAAAGAGAAAAATAATGACCAACACTACTCAAACTGTACTCTCTTGTAGTTTTTGGGATGACTACTAATTACTTCTTAAATAATGTTATTTTGGAGTAATGCTACTAAGATTTTTGTGTACTCTGCCCACCTAGGGAGATGATGGAAATATAAATATTACAACAGGATATATAGATAATATGTTTTAAGCCTGGCTATTTGTGAACAGATTTACTAGCCAAAGGTTGAAGGAAATGTGTGTGTTTACTGGCTTTATGCTGATGTGAACTAAACATCTGGAGTAAAAACTTTCAGCCACAAATTGAAATATTTGAAATGCGTTTCAACTTTAATGGTCAGCTTACGTCTCTCGTTGTAACTTTAGTACTTAACATTTGTTCTGGTGTCAACAATTAAACTGAGATTTTGAAAGAGTCAAAATATAAATCATGTAAAATAAAATCAATACATAATTTAATCTTGGAAAACTGACAGCACATCATGAGTTAAAGGGAACAAACATAAGTTAGATGGAGGTTGTGGCTCTGTGCTGACTGACTGTCTCTCTGCAGCGTGCAGCTCTGGGTGTAAATGTAACTCGGATCACACTGGAGACTTTCCTGGCTTGGAAGAAGAGGAAAAGGCAGGAGAAGGTTGGCGCATGCTTTCATATGAGTTATATGCATTGCTTTTTCAAAAATATCTGATTTAATAACGCATACACTTCCTTTGAGGAAAGCGTGTGTCTTTATTCCATGATGAAATATAGATATGTTGCTGTTATTAACAGATGGATAAAGCCAGGGAGGAGATGGAGAAGAAGAAGGCCGACTTTAAGGCTGGAAAATCGCTTGTGGTGAGTCGCGTTACTGACGCAGATGTAGTATCCACAGAATTATGGGATGTTAATCACCCTCCATGTGTCTGCAGGTGAGCGGCCGTGAGGTGTTCGAGTTCCGCCCTGAGCTGATCGACGATGATGACGCCGAAGCCGATGACACTCGATATTCCAGCGGAGACGACGAGGAGGAGGTTCAAGAGGAGGTGATTATCAAATAGCAACACTTTGGATAAAGTTCAACAATTTATTCAGAGCAGATTAAAGCCTCCTTCGCTCGGTTGATTTAACGACCTGTGGACCTCGCACGCGGACTGAAACGTCCCAGCACAATAACCTTCCGCAGCTCTCAGCATCGCCTGTAACTGATTTATACAAAATGTAAATAGTCCAGCAGTGTGGTAAAAGTGACCCAGTGTGAACGAGTTAATTTGGTTATGGAGTGATGCTGGTTTTGTCAGACAGGCCCTTAAATATCCTGGAAAAGTTATTAAGTTTGCGAATATGAAGCTAATGAGTATTTAAATATTAAGGATCTGAGGAACAGAGGTGATAAAATGTTCCTGCTCAGGAAGGAGAATCTGTAGTTTCTGTGCTCATTTCAACAACCACAACATTTCTACACCATCAGGCGTGGCTTCATCAGTCTAAAGTAGGACTGTTTATTATCAATGCTCTACTGTGTATCCAGATCTGGTCTAGGATCTGCCAATTCCCAGCAGACAAGCCTGTAACTAAGACAGGATTACACTTTAGTCTACAGGCTGTGATGTACAACAGATTGTAATAAGCACAACGTCCTGACAGAACTACCAATCTCAGTAGGATAGCTGTAGGATAACTGAAATGTGTCACAGGAAGCGCCGATCAAGAACCTCCTACTGTTGTATTTTAATTAGATGCGAGACGTTCCGGTTGCATTTAAATCCAGAAAAAGAAATGTTAAATTGCTTGAGTTCGTAGCTGCAGCCTTGGTTGAAATAAGAATTTTTAAGGATGAACAGACACACAAATGTGCGTTCATTGTAGCATGTATGCTTGCCTGCGTGTCAGTCTCAGCCTCTGTAGACAGATGCAAGCATGCAGTTCTCCAAATAGCTCATAACCCTCAGATTGAGCTGTCCAGCAAAGAAAATGTTGATTGTATGAAAGTAGTGCTGAAGTGAAATTAGCATGATCAGCACAGCAGGCAAAAATGAGCAAAGACAAAACGTGGTGAGTGAAAAAACCTGATGATGGCTGACCTAAACAATCTTAATTATTTCAACTTGTAGTTTCGGGCAACTGCTCACTTGTATGTTTGCCCTAAAAACATGCTTTTTTCCCCCACACTGAAGTGCTCTGAAGGTCTCAACGAGTGTCCGACAACGTACTAGAGAGGAAAAATGAGCAAACGTATCTGTAATATTAAGTTTCTCAGTACGTGTCAGAGAAGGCAGAAACAGTTTGCAGCACATTATTGGATATATTTAACCCCAGATATTTGAAATGCGTTTTATGGATGGGCCCTTGAGATGCAACATCTGGCTTTCAAAAAGGTCCATAAAATATACAAAACATTACAAACTAGAACAACACAAAAGCATAGGTAGATGTAATAAACAAAACAAATGGAACCAAAAGACAACTTGCTCAAGCACTACACAAATATCAGGGCATATAAGTAAATAATAGAAAACAAAAAGAAATAAATTCATCAATAGTTACCGTAATTATAATCACCACCACCATAGTCATCACTAGAATGGAAAAAATTTCAATAAAATGATAATGATAAATGTTATGTAGAGATGTTTATAGGTAGGCGCATGCCATCCTATTGAGCCTGTTTTTCATCCTTGTTTCAGGTTGATACTACAGATGTCCAGGACATAGACTTATCCCGTTTTGTTCCACAAGAGGTCGACAATACAGGCATTACCGTAGCATCTATGGACCGATTCACCTTAAGGAATCAGACGGAGACAAAAGCAGAAGACGGTAAGATAATCCCGCCGCTGCTCGGATGGAACAATCCTAAAACTCCAAATAAAACTTTCCTTCCTCCTTCATAGGGGAACAGCAGAACGGAGCTTGCGGCGGCGCTGAGGCCAACGGGCTTTCAGGAGCAGAGGGCGGCGGGGAGGACGGCGGAGGGGAGGATGTGGACGAGGGAGTGGGGGAGGATGAGGAGGTGCCGGTGGATGAAAACCTGTTCACAGGAGAAGATCTGGAGGAACTTGATGAGGAACTCAACACATTGGTCCTGGAGGACTGAGGAGGGGGGGCATGAGGAGAGGGTAGGACGGACTAAGGGACAAAGGGATGGACTGGTGGATGCATGGAGCTAAACATCAAAGAGACCAGAAGTTTGAATGATTTTAAATTTCAGAGACTCCAGTAATAAAGCCTGATTATCTGATGACATCACTGCCTGTCTCTGCTCCCTCTGTTTTCTGTGACATAATCATTTTGCCCACGAGGCGTCAGAGTTCATCAGCAGGGCTTCAGAGTTCAGCAGGGCCAACTCAGCGACTGTATAGCTGCTGATAGACCAAGCTTCCGCCGCGGCTCTGATCTGACATTAAATTCCATGAATGCACTTTTCATCTGGTTGATTTTCCTTCAACATTTCCGGTGTTTATTAAGCTGAGGTGGAAATTTTCTTGTAAGATTTTGAAGTATAAAAAGACCTTTATTTAATGTTGGCCCTGGCTCTGAGACTCGTTGTCAGCCGAGTATTGTAAATAATTTTCTCATGAGTTTCCTCCTGACTAAAATAAAATGGCTGCACATGAAGTGTCTTTTCTGTTATTTGATGACGGATCATTTCGTTCAAGAGCATCAAGTTTCTAAATCATCCCCAAAACAAAGCCATTGCTAGCTTTCCTTCATGTTCTAACCTGGTTTTAGTCTTTTCATGCAGGTGAGTTTGGAGCAGAAACCAACAGCTCTGCGGCACTTCTTGGTCCTTTGGCTGATTCCTGAAGGTGTGTTTATTGTTTTAGCTTGAAGCAGGGCTTGATGTTACTGTATAAAATTCTGAAAAAGAACAAGTGGCCTTAAAAAATTATTAAAGGCACTCAAATTAGTAAGCCTTTATTTAAAAAAAAAATTTTTCTAACAAAAGAAAAGGCTAGACTCAGATCTCAGTTTTGTCTTTTAACCCTTTCATGAGTGTGTTCCCTCCAGCGCACACCTATCTGACAGCTGTTTTCTAGTCTATTCATGGGTGAGATGGAAAATTTATAATTTTACCACTTAATGGGACATCAGTGAGTCATACTATAAACTGTCACTTATTGAAGAATAAATCTTTATGTACATTCATACATTGTAATAACCAAACTTTCTTTTGTGATAAACAGGAAAAGAAAATGAAACGGCCTTGTTTTTTATAGAATATTCATATGAAAGGAATATACAATAATTCTGAATAAAATATAAAAATAAATTAAATAGATGAACCCTAATGAAGACTTTGTTGGTCTTTTTCATTTTTGGATTGTTAAGTTGCAGTTTTACATAAATATAAGTAAGCTGAATTTAAGCTTCTAAAAGTTGACTTGTTATGAAGAGCTTCTTTTTTTTTTTACTGTTTCAGATATGACAGAAACATCTATTTAGCCAGGATGCAGGTGTCCATTATCAGGATTAGTAGCGATCGATCAATAATATTTCTGTATAATGATTCAATATCTATAGCCTATATTTAAATGTAGTGAAAGTAGGAAAAACCTAATGCGTTTTCTTTTTTAGATCTTTATTACAAGATGAACTACTCTTGTGGCAGTTAAATGGGATTTATTCAATGGTTACACTGGAAAATATGCACTTACAATTTCAGCACCAGTCTAAAGATGCATTTGATTATTCAATTAAATAGTAGATGAGACTTAAATTATGTCACAGTAGAGAAATGCACTGTTAGAGAGTCTTAGAAACACACAAGGATGGGTGGAAAGGATAATTAAAAGGTGCAAACAAAAGAATAGTGCAAAACAGATAATAGTAAAAATCCACATAAAACAAAATCCAATAAGAATTAAACAAATCTAAATTTAAATCTAAAGGTGAAACAAAAACCTATGTACAACACACATCTTAAAATATATAATATACTAAATATATATGTATCTGTCTATAAATAGATACATATCTGTAGCCATCTACAGCAATCTATACAGGGGAGTTGTACATACTTAATATAATTTATTAAAATCTTACCGATCGATTAATCAGTGGTAGATTAATTATGCCCATCCCTAGTATGTATGCTTAGAAAGCAATATGGTTGAGTGTAGGTGCTGTATGAGTGCAAGAGTGAATGAAGATGCTCTGAGTGGTCATGTGACTAGAAAAAGCTACACAACTTTAGTCCATTTACCATCAGGCTTGGCAATAAAACAAAGAAACTCAACTTTAGAACTTTATTTTATCAAACATGTTCCTTAAGACCCCATTTAAAAAAGACGAGAATGTGAAGCAGTGTGGAATGTCATTTTTATTGAGACATTAAGATAAAAAACAACAAATGAGTTTATTATAGGATTACAGGGCAGACTAGGAGAACAACAGGACTAGATCTGATCCGCTCACATCCAGCTCAACAAATCCTGCTTCTCTAAATCTAAACTCGCTGCATCTTCAATTAAAAAAAAAAGCTCCCCATCATCTGAGACACATGGAAATGTTCTCCTTGAAATTAAACATTTTGATTGTTGTTAAAAGTTTAAGCTTAACTTTTCCACATAGAAAGCATAAACAATACAGGGCACAAGTTGCTGTTCACAGGCTGAATATGAGGCTCCGTTTAAATCCTGGATGCTAATGATACTGTGCAGCGGTTCTAGCCGTGAGTCAAGACAGGTGTCAGAAAGGTCGGTAAGAGGTCGGGAGAAGGTGTTGATGTCTGTCGGTCTGTCAGGTCAGGTGTCATTGTGTCATGACAACAGTCGCCTAGGGGACAAGAAGCTGCAGTGTTACTCACAGGTAGGCAAACAACAGTTCTCACAAATCTGTCCACATCCTGTCAAATTAATTGGCTCTTTCCTTAGACATAAGATTTCTACACAAGTCCACAGTTCAGAGGTTACATGAAGGAACTCTCAGTCTATAAAAGTGTCGTACAGTTGTGCTGCACATGAAAGAATTTGGTGCCAGAATTAAGTTTTAATTGAGAAGCAGCACTTTTTTCTGACCTTGAATAATGCCAGAGAGTTTAAGAGTCGGCATGCTCGCTTATACATCCTCCCTGTCACAGTATGAGCTGCTTAGAAACTTGTAAATGAATACAAGCAATAACTGTAAGACTACAACAAATCTTTTGTGGCACTGAAATTTTTTTTTAAAGATATGCGTACACCATTTTATATCTCTTATCTCAAGTCATTCGTGTTAAGATAAACTTTTCCTTCAAATCAGTCAGCTGATTTTTTAAACACATGAAAGTTTTTTTTCGATGTATGTAAACACAAACCACATGGCATGCCTCAGAATTAACATCTTAACTGTTTATTTAAAACCATCCCAGTAAAAATGGGATCTTAAAAGTCCAGTCCTCGAGGGACACTGTCCAACAGGTTTTAGGTGTCTTCATGCTCCAAAACGCCTGATTCAAATTTAATTAATCAGCTTGCTGTCGAGTCCTGAACAATGACTGAGCCAGGAAGCTTGAAACAGGAACGGATCTAATTGGGTGTTCCAGCTGTCTGAAGGATTTCTGCTGGAAATGACCCAGTGATATTGATTTTCTGAACAGTGAACTAAGTTTCAGAGACTTCTGAGATAACAGATTTTCTCCTGGCTGCACCCAGCACCACTTGTAGTCCACTAGTGGATTATTTAAAACACATTTTGTGTGTCTAGTGTAAACAGAGTCGTGTTGTTATTGATAATTATGTTGTTAGAGCGGACTTGTTCATCAAGTTTGCATCATTGTGTGGTTTATTAATCATCAACAAAACTGACTAATGTTGTCATGGCGTATATTTTTGCAACAGGTTTGTGACGTTCTAGTTTAAAATATAAGGGCCATCTTTTATTGATGAAGACAACTGGATGGTATCATAAAACCTGCTGGACAGCGGTCCTTGAAGAGCAGAGTCTGAGAGCCCTGCTACAGAAAACTCCTGCCCTCTGGTCCCTGCAGAAGTGGGTTAAACACTTACCGGTCATTTCCTTGGTTCAGTCCTAGTAGGTACGAGGACGTTTGTGAGATTCCTCTCTGGGAGGATCGGCCAGCATCACCTTCATTTTTACTCCATTGACGACCCGACCGTGGAGCGCAGCCATGGCCTCGTCTGCACACTGTCAGAGACAAACACACAGATGAACTCATTCATCCGACATGCACTTTTAATGAATGACAACTAAAGTGTAAACAAACATATCTGTAATGCGACTCATAAATAGGTTTGTCCTGAACAAGAAGCAGCGTTTTACCTGTTTTTCTGCGTACTTCATATATCCAACCTTTCTTCCGGGAACCAAATGCACTTCGATGAGGGAACCGTATCGGCTGCAAACACAGACAGGAGGAGACGCAGCAGGACAAATACCATTTAGTTGCACAGCAGGGCCATTTGTTAATGCTGACTGTTTGAAGCATCGCTTCTAGAGCAGCATTACGGTCGTTTACGATCACTTAGCTAGATGTTCTCATCCAGGGCAATTAGCTATGAATGACCTCAGTTATATCTAACTGACCTGTTGACCCTTCAGTAAATGGGCCGTGATTCTCAGTCTGCTCATTTTAAGATAGTGTGTGTATCTAAATCCTCAGCAATCCTTCATCAGGTTCTAACAGAGTAAAACTGAGATGCTTACCAGAAAACATCCTCCAGCACATCAGGGGGCAGCGGTGAGGGGCTGAACACCACAAACAAGCGCTCTTTGGCTTTGCTGTCAGGTGGGGCGAGCTTCTTCAGGGGGGGCAGGTTGACGTCTGTCTGAATGCGAGACACTGAAGATACGGGAGAGTAAACCTGAAGAGACAAAATCACCATCAGCAATCTCGTCCTTTGTTTTTTTAAATCGTGGATAGACATCACACCTCAGGAACATCTGTTATGAGGTTGGTTGCGTTACATAAATATCAGATTTTCAGCAATTTTGGAAATACATTTTCTAACATAAGAACAAAAATGTGTACAATCATGGGGATTAAATAAGTAGAGTATCTAAAATATAAGCAAGGAATGATCTGAAATACTGGAAATCTGGGATCAGACTCACGGGAGGTTTCATCATTTGGCTGGTGGAGGCTCCGTTCCACACCGAAGACATCATCTGAGACGCAACAAACTGCATGGCCATCCGACCTACAGGGCTGTGCAAACACACACAAACAGAGGTTGTTTCAGGCTGTTTTTCAAAAGTTCAAAGCATGAACATAGTAGTTAAAGACGGGGTTGTAGTGTTGAAATAAAGAAAAAAAATGACTCTGCTTTCATAAATGTTCAAGTAACAGAAGCACTTTGGTGTTGGGAAAGATGAGGAATGTGCATGAAAAGAAATGTTGACTGTAATAATGAGCCTGAGACTTTTTATGGTCATTTTGAACTCTAATAGCTTCCTTTTTATGACAACACACATGCACATTAAATATATAAGAACAACAAAATTGGCACAGAACACCAAATGTTTATTTACATTCTGTCTGTTACAAAAACAATGGTTTATTATAACTACTGGCTTCTACACACACCACATGGTTGTTTGTGTTTTAACAGCCACAAAGAAGCTGAGGAAAACAACTGCCTGACCACTGTGACCCACAGAGCACACACATTCAGCCATGAATATTCAACGAAGAAATCATGGCTGGGGGACCTGCAGATAAAGGTCAGGGTTCATTTTGAGTGGCATTTTGGTCCCAATTCTTTAATTAATGGAAATATTAACTTTAGAAGGCAATTGTTCTCCAAACGTTTATTAACTTTTGACCCTTCAGCAGGCATTAAATAAAAGCATACTGTTGGGCTTGTGTGTTTACCTGCTCCGGTCTTCTCCGTCATCAAAGAAATTTACGACGAGTCTGTTTCCAGGTGGGTACTCAAAGCCATTCAGCTTCTCTTTGGCGTAAAGCGCTGATCCAAGATTACTGTAGCGAATCAAAGCGTGACCTTGAAGCAGAAAAACAGAAAATTCTAGTTTTATAATGGGGGAAAAAAATTACAGATTCTTTCTGACAAGAACTATTTAATCTGGTTTGCCTCTACATCTCCTGCAGGCATGTGTATATCCAAACACAAACCGGCAAGAACGCAGGAATGTATCCATTCGGGACAAGCAGTAATGCATTACCTTGCTGAGGTGCTCATTTACTCATGAATTAATTTAATCATATTGGTACTGAAAGAAAATCTGAATTCTTTAGAGTATTCCCCACAGGATTATGCTGGAAAAGTTTTACATGTGCCTTATTTGTCTCAGACTACAACAATTGATGAGAAAATAGGGCCATAGTTTACACATTCATTTTACTTATTTAAATATCTGAAATGAAGTGTTTTACTTTGTTTGGAGCGTATGCAGTGTGGATTCCAGCCCTTTTCACTTCTTACCTTTGCTCATCCCATAAGAGTCTCTCTGCAGCTCGCAGTACTCCATGCCGGGGATGATGTCAAACAGAGCAAAGATCTGCTCCTGGGACAGAGCAGCCCGTGTGGACATCATCAGAGAGCGGGTGAAGTCACCGGAGCGGTAGTCCATCACGCCATAGTTCACAGGTTCAGTTGCTAAAAAAAATATGCCAGGCTCAACAACAAGTCATGGGAAGAATTTTCATCTTCAACTAAACTTTATTTTCTTGTAATTTGATATCAAAAACGTGCATACCCATAGGGAAACTATACTGGTTCATTGATTCAACACTGGGGGTGTAATCCCCTCTGCTTCCCCCCGCATTATAGTCCTCTGAGGCGTTGTTTTTGGAGCGAGGTTCAGCAAGGATGGCCCTGTAAGCTAACAACAACAAGCATATCCTCAGTTAGTCACAAACCAGCCGAATCCACACTAAATATTCTCTTTCAGCATAATAATATCATGCAGACTTACATTTGTCGCAGTTCTCTATTGCATAGGCAGCCTGGGAGGGTTTGTAATATCTCACATAGCCGAGCCCTTTGCTTTCGCCCGTGGCCTTATTTTTGATGATGACACAATACTCAATATCACCATATTCCTGGGATAGAGATACAGAAAGGAAACAGGCGGATTTAATATTTGTATTTTTCCTTCTGGACTCATTATTTCATATTTATTCACATGAGAGGTTAGAAAAAAGCAGTTTTTTTTATCTTAGTGAAAACTTAAAAAAGGTATAGGAACATTTCTGAGAGAGAAAGAATAATTCAGTAGGCTCCAACTGATCTAAAAAGGTAATCAGTTTAAGTTGAAGCATTTATAAACATTCATTACAACTTGTGGTCTATGGAAAGTAGCAGCAAATAATCTTACATTTTCTATAATAAACAACTGTCACAGTTTATTTTGCATACATGGAATAGACAAGTTAAAGAAAACAGACAGCCAAACAACTAAATATAACAAAACACACAGCGTATGACAGAGATATACATGGCTATACTTGCCTTAAATGTATTTTTGAGATCTTCCTCTGTGAAGGTTTTAGGGATCATGACAAAGATCCTGGTCAGCTCCTCATCTTCAACATCTCTGTGTCTGTTTGACTGCCGTGACTGGGCAATAAAAACCTATGCAGAAACACAAACAGAAAAAGGATTAACAAAACACACACAAATAACTTAATTGTCATTGTTGCCCAGTTATTTGGGCGTGCATAGGTGTGCATAACTCGACTAACCTACCATAGTGTTAAATTAATACCAAATTGCAGGTGAAAATAAACCAAAACTCACTTCAAGTCTATTAATGCAGACAAATACTGGAACTGTGGCTCTTATTTGCATTTTAACAAAATAACAGAATAGGACAATGCCAGTTTATTTATACTTTCAATAAATATGTATATTATCATATTTGTTTTAAATGTAAATTATTATAACATGAATCCTAAGTTTTAAAGGAGCTTTCCTGTTCATTGTTTATCAGAAGAATCGGGATCTAGTTCAATTGGCAGAGGATCCAAAAGCCCAGTAAAATAGTAGATTTTCTAATTTGCGTCACAATTTTTTTGACAAATCAGGCAAGGGACCAGTGGAAATCTACCAAAAGAATATCCAAGAAATCCATATTTCTTTTGTTTTTACCAACACCAGTCCTCCCAATTAGAAACAGAATGAGGTCGGTTTCTGCAGCTAACTGTCGGTAAAATATTTACAAAACAACACTGCCACAACAATTATACCAGGTTGTCAGTAGGTTGAAAACGACTGCACCAAAATTAAGTGCTGCATCAACTATTTGCTGGGGTGGAGAAGAGAAAGTGTCCGGTCTTAAAACACGTTAGCGAGTTAGCATGCTAACACACGGAAAGGCTACTTCAACTGGAAACGTCGAAGGCTAGCACGGTAGCACCCTAGATATGCACAAAAACACACATAAATAAATCTATGGTTAGCCCAGCTTCTATCTGACACATTCAACTGTTGCTGGGTTGGCAGGTAAACCTACCTTGATAGGTTTAGTCCCCTCCACCAACACTTTTCCATGCATTTCCTCCATGGCCATACAGGCCTGGGAGGACTTGGCGAACTTCACATAGCAGATGCCTTTGGACTCCTTTGTCTGCTTGTCTTTGACCACCCAGACTCCCTGAATATCGCCAAATCTACTGAAACTATCCCGAAGCTCATCTTCTGTTATGCACCGACTTGTAACCGCGAACAATCGGCTGTTTGGGGGATCGTCGAGGTTTTCTGGGACTTGCTGCTTTGCGGGATATTCCTCCATCTTTGCTGCTTCTTTGTCTTTCAGCACTGCTTTACGTCGTTTGTGCTGCCTTCAAGTGCACCTCGGAAACTCTTACATCCTCTTTAGGCTTGGCAAGTTAGACGCTTCTATGGCGTGCTGCTGCCATCTACCGGTTTCATATTATCCAGGTAGTTTTTTCACAAGAGAGAAGAACCTTTTAATTTTCATATTTTACTTTTATAGTTTTATATGGTTTAATATTGTGTAAATTTGTCAGCAGTATTAGTCTTGGTCCAGGTATCCTGGTTCTTTCAGCCTTCTTATGTGGGTGCATGTCTTGTGAGGATATGCAAAGCTCATCTCTTTATGTTTTTATTTTTTTTACTGCATTTTCCAGCTAATGCCCTATATATGAACTTTTACTGAAGCCAGGGTCTTAGGCATCATAATGGAGTTTTTATTTGTTTTTGTTTTTTTACAATTGTAAGCTTGTTTTTGCTATTGTTTAACTAAAATGAAGGATACTTCCTCCACTAATAATGCTTGTACTTTCTGAAGCACCCATCTGTTGAAAAAGGATATAAAGATTACCATATGACCTTCTGACATGGGTTAATTTTTAAATGTCCAAGGTATACTGTGAAAAAGGATACAACAAGTCTGCAAACATGTTGTTTACTACCATCTACTGTATTGGGGAAGTAAATTAATTAATCAACATTACAAAATGTACTGAGAAGATGTTTTTTAACCAATTTAAATTTATTAATGAGTAATAAACTTATTTCAGCAGGCAAAAAACTTGTAATGATTAACAGAAAAACAAATACTGTCTTTATATGTCTCCTCCTTCATCTCATTATCATCATCCTTATAATCCTAGCTGGCAGCGAGTATGATTATCCATTAACGGAGTAAGAGTTTTAAGAAGCTATTTTTAATGACAAGATAAAAGAAGGAATTCAGCAACAGGTGGTCTAGATGCCATGGAGTCCTTACCTCAACATGATGGTTTCAACCTGGGATTACAGGAGGAGACAAAAGACACTTGGAAATAAATCCTCCAAGTTGCTAGAAATAACCTACCTGCTAATCACCTTGAAAACTATGCTGAGGGATGTACATATAAAAATTCCTCCTCTAAAAAAAAAAAGCTTCTACCTATTTGTAAACAATTTAGTCAGTAGGCCTATGTGAGCAAGATAATAACATTAACATTAGAGCATAGGAAATACCCTCTTTTAAGTTAACTTAAAAAAAAATCCATTCATAATTGCGACATAGACGTAAACCTGCTATTTTTATGCCTTTGAGTAAGCATTTTATTTTACCCCTGGGGCATTGGGGTCACCTTCAACAGCAGTACAAAGCCCCTGAGTTAGTTTTGTTTTTGTTTTGTGCGTTGCATTTTGTTTACTGCCCCTCTAATTTAATCTAATTTAATGTCTTAACCTTAGAGGAAGTTCAAGATTAATTAAGAACTTCTTAAGTACTATTTACAGAATTAAAATAAGGTGTACTTGAGAGTTGTAGTTTAAAACTAAGTCAATGTGTCAGATTTAGGAAATCAGAATATAATATTTCATTCTCTTAATAGTTTCTTTATCATTTCACCGTCTTTTTTTATAAAATGCAAACAAATTAATGAATTCATAAATATAAAATGAAAGAAAATCCTCATCACAAATACCATTTAATTTTACAAAAATATGTAATTTAAAAAATCTGGCGCTGTTTGACCATAAAGAGATGTGGACTACTCTATTTGTACTGATATCTGCAGGTGCATTTAATGAAAAATTATATTTAATCTTTGTCACCATTTTTGTCCTTCTGGCCTTCAGAACATAAAAGCTCTTATAGGAACTCCTCATGTGTATGAGAGTATGTGTGTGTGTGTGTGTGTGTGTGTGTGTGTGTGTGTGTGTGTGTGTGTGTGTGTGTGTGTGTGTGTGTGTGTGTGTGTGTGTGTGTG
>JAVQJG010165326.1:0-26691 GCA_036024015.1 Craterocephalus amniculus
CGAATAAGACACCCTTGAAAGTTAATCAGGACAGGAGGCGAGGATGATTGTTTTTTTCTCTCACAAATACTTTAATGACTCAGTTCAACAAACAGAAAACGATCTTAAAATGCACCAGAAGTCGGAGAGCTGATGGGCGAGGCCAGACAGCTTATCCGCTCTCTCCCAATGACTCCCTCTTTCCACTTTTGTGCTCCCAATTCCCTCCGCCTCTACTCTCCTCTCATGTGTCGGAGCTGCCACTGAAGGAGACAGTTCAATGCAATGGCATATGGTGTTGCAGAGATGCTTATTAGAGAAATATTTACATAAGCAGGGAACGGGCTATTTATATCCTGCAAATGACAAAGCCTCACTGCATCAACATTCGAGAGAGGGAGAAAAAAAAAGTGTTGGCAGGAGGGAGTGACAACGGCAGAAACAGCAGATTATGACTAAGAAGTGAGTCGTGAATCCTTCTCCCAGTGTATGAGGATGAGCTGGTGTGATTCATGGCGAAGGTCAAGGCGGTGGCTGGGGCTGGAGAACAGCTGTGCCAGAGTTTGTGCACCGATTCAAAATAGACAAACAAGAAGCAATACGTCAGCGTTGGTGAAAAATCCATTAAAACATGAATTCAGAAGCTGACATGAAGGCGCATTGGTAGTGGGCGTATAGAGCATCATCGTGACAGAGGTAATTAGGATGCCAGTCGCTACCACTAAGCCTCTTTTTGTAGAAGACATAGTACCAATACTGGCTTTCTATCATCAATATAATTGATGATTAGGTGTGTCATGATTACGTGTTTTTCTGTGAGATTAATTGTCAGAAATTGTTGTGATAAGCGGTGATATTGCACTAAGAGATAATGCCATTTCGAGATCATTTTCAACTAATACATGAAAATGCCATAGTGTTGCAAGTACACTCTTTTAAAGATCAATAAACTTTCATTTCTAATA
The DNA here is from genome assembly GCA_036024015.1 of Craterocephalus amniculus. Classification (NCBI taxonomy): domain Eukaryota; kingdom Metazoa; phylum Chordata; class Actinopteri; order Atheriniformes; family Atherinidae; genus Craterocephalus; species Craterocephalus amniculus. The sequence continues at coordinate 945 of JAVQJG010165326.1, forward strand.
AACATTTTCACTGGAAATAAACTAAAACACTAAATAGAAGCGACTCTCTGTCTCAATAAAAATTATAATAAAACCGAACTCTACCAAAAACCATAAATATGATAGATAATGAGGTCTCCGGAAAAAACTGCTGTTCAAAAAATATATTAGACATGGGGCTCTGACATGGAAAACTGGCAAAAATGCCAGTTAGTACCTTTGTAAACAAAAAGGTAACAACAGAAATACACTCCGTGGGATCGTACAAGACCATTCGGCTGTCAAGTACAACATGAAAGTTCACTTTGCAAGATACGACAGAATTCAGAGAGAAAGAGAATGACAATTATTGCGTCCGGCAAACATATTCCACTTATTTTTTTCTTACCGTGTGATTAATTGAAATATTGCCTATTGCGACAGGCCTATGGTGATTAGTTTACTACAGGTGCAATAGTCGTACCCACGCTTCAATCCCAGGGTCAGTTTTCTGGCCCCGGGCTTTTATACCAGCTACTTGACTCTATGATATAGTACAGCTATACGATGTATGATTGTCTCCATCCCAGTTCTGCAAAATTATTTAGTCCAAAGGGGAAAATAAACATCCCATCAATTTATGGCCCTGCCTGGCGAAAACTCAAAAAGGCCCGCAGGAGAATTGTTTTCCCATTTACTCCTGTTACGTTTTTATTATATTGTTTTTTCATGGGCCTTTTGTCTTCAGCCACATGAAATTGGATGGAGAGACTTTTGTTCACGCCATGTGTGAAGTAAATACAGCAGGAACTGGCCGGTATACCGCTGCAGAGGGGGCAAAAGCGAATAGGGGCATGTCAGCGAGAGGTTTAAGATAAGCTTGGCAAGATGGGGCGGAAATATAAAACTGGGGGGAGTAGGGGCCTGCTGAAAAATTTGTAATTAATGAACAACATGCAACAGGCAAACAGCAGAGCTGGCTGACTGATGGAACATGTCAAGTGAAAGAGAAAGGCTCCCTCCTTAGAAAGGAGTTAATCTAATATTCATTTGGCTTGGCTGAAGCAGGGGGTTCGGGTGGGGGGCGCATTGCTACCAAAAAACCAGAGCCATGGGGCTGTTCTGGCCGACAACGGGGGCCAAAACTTGAAGGAAAACACAGAGAAGGTTACAATAAAAGCTCCCGGACAGATTAAGATCTGAGGTAGGCCTACCATCTTTGAATAATCACTTATTAGATTTTAATGTGAAGTCAAATTCACGATTCACAGTATGATTAAAGTAGATATACCTAATATTATTTCAATCTTTCTAAGAAAAATGGTTTCTTACCCCTTTTAAGGCCATAAAAATGAATGACTCATTGATATGTACGAGTCCAGAACATTTTAGTTAGCGATAGCGGCTAATTTTTAGCTTTGGCGTGACGCTCTTTCTCTGCTAATGGGGTTAACTTCCGTAACTTCTGGATTCCCTAGGGGAACGATGTAAAGAAGTATGTAAAGCATGAGGGGTTAGAATCATATCTCTCCAAAGACACAATGGTTCTGCATGTACTCCAAAGAGTTCAAAAACAGGATCCAAATCAAATCAGTGATGCCTTTTTAGGTGTTTTTGGTATTCTTGGTGTGACATTTAAAAGGTTAAAACTGTGTGTATTGTTTTCATGGCACACTGTTATTCATAATGCACATTCAGGGAGCATCCCAAAGCTGAGAAACATCATTCCCCACTTTCTTTCTCAGCCATGGTTTTATAGCTGTGTTCAGCTGTCAGACACCAGCAACTGGATATCAAAACACTGGCATGAATACCTGCCATGGCTGATTCAATAAGGAAACCCGAAAGGATATAATCAAAGAAAATGAGGAATTACATCACTGCACAGGTAACACTACAAACTGAAAATGTACCATCAAGGGCTCAATGAGTCATTAAGCCTTTAATACTTCCACTTGTAGAGTGTTCATTGTACTCATTGCTTAAAATAACACGGGGAATCAGAGCTCATTAACAAAAGAGCCGGCAATTATTAAAATGCAATTAATTCTCATCCCGCCACTTGTGCCCTCTCCCTTTGTATTTGGTGTCAGGAGGGCAAAGTGCTCTAATCATGTTAATGGAGGCTTCCTATCTCCTCATCTCTCCTCCCTTTCACACTCTCAGTTTCCCTCAGTCTCAAAATGCGAGGCTCCTGCCGACATTTGTCACCAGCGCACAAGTAGTTAACGCTGTGGATTATTTTCATTGACTGTGTCAGAACACCATAAGTGAGAGGTGTGATCTTTGCAGGCGCTTCAATAATTACCAGCAGTCATCCATCATCGGTGGCTGTGTTTTCTGTGTAAACAACTTGATTAATGCGATTGGATCAATGGAACACAAGCCTTCAGCCAATGGCTGCAGGTCGTTGCTATCAGTCTCTATTCAGGCTGTGTGGCTGCTGCAGTTGCTCTGAGTGCTTGAGCACAGTTGTATAATTATTTCGTCAAAACCCTAATCAAAACAACTTGAGAGACTGAAGCTGATCATCAGTCTGCTGCGGGCTAATGACGCCAACATCCAGGAATGAAAGATGGAAAATGCCTGCTTTCTCTCTCTGTGTGGCACAGAGACACAGGTATGATGATGATGATGCTTACACTCTTCGCTACAAAGACCAGATATGAATATCTCTCCTAGCATAACGGATGCTCATCTTGCTGCTTTGTATGCACAGAGGCAGGTTTAAATCCTCATGCCTTCCCGACGTGTTTTTCTTTTAAATCACTGATGGTTTAAATTCTGACCAGAGGGAGGAAGTTGGATCACTGTTAAGCAAACGGCAAAGCTGGAGAGCACACAGACAGTCTGTGGCAAATCTGCCCCCTGCAGTCATGCATGGAGGCAAGCCATCGAGGCTCAGTGTCTATCGGGGGTCGCTCAAACATATGTAACCGGGGAGCAGAGACTGTGAGGGGTAACTGCAGGGTGACTCCGACAGTTGAAAGGTTAATGCTTTCTAGGGTTTTGTGAATAAGCCAACATGACAGATTTTACCCATCTTGCTGCATCGCACTAGTGCCTGTTGACATATGCCCTTGTGAAAATGCAGCGGGGGATGCATGTCCCATCCTAAATAAAAGTCAAACACACTAATATTTCATTGGACTGCCTTCAGTTTTCATCACGATAATAAGATAAGCTTCTACTTCACATTTATTTCCAGCCTTTTTCTGATCTTGCATCGATGATGGGAGAGTTAAACTTCGGTGCAAAGCCTTCTCCAGCACATCCCTAAGATTCTGCGAAGGGTTTCAGGTCTGTTGTCCAATGCATGTGTGAGAATGATCTCTCATGTCTTTCACAACCTTAGCTCCATGACTCCTGGGGATGTCATCTTGGGAATTGGCCATCAGGGAAAATGGAATAACCTGCTTGTTTAGTTTATCAGGGTAGTCACTGCCGAACCACGACCCGAACAGCAATCCCATATCATAGACTGCCCCCACAGGCTTGTAGCTGCCTCACTTCATGCCTCTTTCCATACCCCGATGCTCCCATCACTCTGGAACAGGACTAGGTCCCTCTTGACAACAAACTTTTTATCAGTTGGATTTTGTTGCAATTTAGACTGAACATTTTGTTTTAACTGTCCTACTTGTCATTGTTTTAAGTTGCTGTTGTTTTTCTTTTTTGAAATACATTTTTAATTGCCTTATTTCACTGATCCACTAATATGCACATTTAAAAAAAATTGAAATATTATACCATGTCATTTAGCTTTGCCTCTAAAACTAAATCCATAACTGAAAAACTACATTTACAGATAAACAGTCAAAGCATTAAACAGGTCAGCAATCAAATACCTGGGACTTCTCCTTGATTCTCAACTTAAATTTGACAGCCATATCAAAAAAGTCTGTAGAGGTGCCAAAGCAAATCTTTTTACAGTCATTCTGATTAGGGACTACCTGCCATTCCAGGCTGCACACACTTTCATGCACTGCATGATCTTTTCACACATAAACTACTGCATTTGCTCATGGTCCCAGGCCACTATCACCACAATAAACCTGCTACAAATGATTTAAAATAGAGATGTTAAAATCCTAGATAAGAAGCCTATCAGGTCACATCATTGTGTTTTGATAACATGGAAATGTTATCGTTTGAGAACTTCATAAAATGAGGCGGAAAACTACTTTTGGACAATCGTGTTTAGTACAAGGTACTAAAGCTTGAAAGTGCTTGCCTCTTGAATTAAAGGTAGAGTCAAACTGGTTCATTTTTAAACATAAACTTAAAAGACTTTATTTAGAGGTCAGATATGTGACCATTTGTAGTTTTGGACATTTTTACATTGTTTAATTGTTATTGTTTGGTGTTATATACTCGTTTAGTTTTTGTTTGTAAAAGCTGTTCTAGAGACGGACATTCAGAATTAGCTTCAGCTAAAATGTTGTTGTACGTGGCATGAACTTGTGAAACATACTTGGCCCTATTCAGATAAACATAAATGAAATGAAATGAAATGTTTTTAGTTTGTAAAGTTCTTTGCACCCCTTGATCTGTTGGAAATGTGCTAAACAAATGAACTTGACCTAAATCAGGACTCATCAGACCACATGACCTTCTTCTGTTCTCCAGAGTCAGACTTTTATGCTCTTAGTAAATTAAAACCTTTTGTTGTGTTTTTTTGGCAGAATGTCATGACCTGTGGGTCAGGTTTAGGGGCTTGTTTGTTCCATTTGAGTTGTCTGTCCTCTTATGTATTGCATTTGGTTTTATTTCCTGTTTGTTATCTCACCTGGTTTCTTTTGCTGATTTCCCCCCAATTACTTCTTGTTTTAAAAATTTTAATAATCTGTTGGACAGATCTTTACCCAGTTTTAGTAGAACATGTGTCTTATTAGATGTTTTCTTTTGCTGGATGCATGCAAATGTTTTAACGCCCCTGAAACAGTATATTATTTATTGTAGTATCAAGTGCAACATTGGAAAGCTTCTGATAATCCTTCAGAGTACAAAACCTAAAATCATACAAGAGGAGGAAGAAGCATTCAGTTTTCTGACATCACCTTAGTTAACAGTCAGATTCAATCACAGAAGATGCCCCATTACAGTAAAGTCTTACTTCCTTTCACAGGATTTGACAGAAGCTGCCATCTTTAAACAACACAGTAATGAACGCCAACCTGAGCTCGTGACTCAAACAGAAGAGAAGAGAACGTCATTAAGAGATGTTCCTGCTCTGGATGCGAAAGCGAGACAGGAAAAAAATGCAAAGATGATGGCAAATTTCCTTTACCTTTCCAGAGAGCAAATGCTGACGGAGGGGAAAAGGCGTCTTGGTGGCTTCATGCAAGATGAAGAGGGATTGAAACAGATGTTTTCATAACACCCCTGTTTAGCAAGACGGACAGGTGCAGTAATCAAAATGGAAATATGTGTATGTATTTGAGCGCAGGATTCTATGCTCATGAATTACATTTCACAACCAGGTGATGGACCCCAGGCTACCCCCGCCACCCCCCTTATGCTCCCATCTGGGACAGCACATTGTGACAGATGTTTATAACGGTGCATGTAGCTACTTAAAAATGATTCACAACCTCGGCATGCTGTTTAGAAGCATGAACACCTTTCATATTAGCCGGGAGATCAGATAAAACAGCGCTAAGTACTTATCACCAACCATACTATGGTTAAAGAGAAAATAAATAGCTATTAAAGAAGAAAGAAGGCAAACAATCTTCTGAATAGTGGCTACCATACGAATTCTGTCATATTTCTGCTACTGTAATATATTTGTTTCCTAAAGCAAAGTGAGCAATAATTATCGATGTTTCGCTTACAGTCTGCACCAGACTAAAGAAACAGTTAATTGCATCGATGGATTACAAAGCAAATAAATAATAACTAATTAAATATAGCAGAGCTGACGGAAAAAAGGTGGAATTTTGTGACTGTGGTAAGAAGAAGCAGGAGCTGGTGGGTGTTTCTCAGGTGTACTGCAGGCTATGAACTGAGACCACAGGGCTTACTTGCGTCCTACATTGTGGGAGGTGTGCGTGTGTCTCTGTGTGTGAATGAGAAAGAGCTTGCTCTTCTGTACCACCTTGCAGAAAAGAGCAGTACAAGCTGCGCACAGCAGATAGATCTCCCACACACAGGCATGAGGGCCGCTTTTTCTGACTTGTGTGCAAACACACCGCTGCTCCTAATTAGACCCTAGTGGGACGGGGATAAAGCAATGTTTTAATGATAACGCCGCTGCTAAAATCTTTATTTAGGTCTTGGGTTATGGCATTATTGGCAGTGAGGGGTTAGAGTGTATTTGTAAGGTGTGTGTGTGTGAGAGAGAAGGTTGGATGGCCGGGGGATGATGCAGCGTCAGCATGGCTCATTTCCTGGCCAACAAAGTGCCATGGGAACACCTCTTGACACGTGTTTGTGTGTTGACCGTGTGTGTTTGTGTGTGTGTGTGGGCCTGTGATCAAACTGAGGCGGAGTGAGAACAATATGTGAACGTGAGAAGCCGTCCTACCTGTAGTTTCCATCCCCTTTCGCGAGGCAAACATCTTGAGCTTTAAGGTTTTAATCTTGAGGTTTACATATTTTTTTCATGTTTCTCTCAGCGTGCTGGTGTATGCTTAAGGTTTTACGCCAACCCCGTGCCCCCTCTCTCCTTTGGCATCTGCGCTCTTGGCATGGTTTCTCTGAGTGGCTAATGAAGTGATGACACACACACTCGCGCACAAGGATGAAAAAACGAACACTTTTTCTTTTTTGCCTCTTCTCCGACTCTCTAGCACTCCTTCCACCTTTTTCAAACGGTGGCGTTTACTTCCCGCAAACACACATGCGCATCAAACACTGATCCGTCGCAGGTATCTCTTAAACTGCATCTCTTCTGAATATGCTTGACTTGCGATTGATTTTCTTCCTCCAAACAGAACATCTCAGCATGTTGCCGCCTAAGTTCAAAAGGTTGAAGGCTTTCTTCCCATCCAAATGAATAAATCCTATAAATACTGCACTATAAAGGACCCCTGAAGAGCTGTGAAACAAACACTGATAGCACACTAAATCTAAGATTACACATTGCTTCACATACATTCCCATACACACCAAATGGTTGAGCTTGTCATATGCTTTATTTATTTAATCATCGTGAGGATAATGGATTGATTTTCAGGAGGTTTTTTTATCCCCATTTTCAACCCTGAATACAACATTAATCAGAGCTCAGAGCTGAGATGAACAGTGAGTGATTTCTGCTGCAGTCTCACCCTTCAATCAAAACAACAAATAACAGTAGTCTGAAGGCATTATCTGTGTTGTCATGAAGGAAAATCTGATATTATTTGAGGAGAAATTATGTTCCCGTGGAAAGTTGTGATATACTGTTACTATTTTAATAAAAAGAAATAACAGAAGTGCACTTCAGAAGATTTGAAATGAATAGGTCTTAACTTACAGGAAGTAGTGAGAGTAGTCAGTTTGAGTCACAACACATTTTTACCATTCAATACACAGGTGTCAAACTCTGGCCTGCGGGTCAAATTTGGCCCTCAGTGTAATTATATTCGGCCGAATAGGCAATACCAACTACTAGAACTGTTCTACTGGTGTTACACAGCACATGTGCTGCTGATACTCCATATCCCAGAATGCATTTTGGCATTTTGTCTCTTCAGGCAGAACAGGACTGGAATCATGACGTCTCACATTCAGAGCCTGAGCCGCGATATTAATGAGCTAAAATCCTGGATTAGATGCAGGCATCTGATTGGACACATCAGAGTAAACTTAGCCAGAATTTACATTTCCTTGCTACTCCATGGCCCAGTTGGTGCACATTCATTCAAAGATGCAATTATTTATTTATTTATTTTTTAAATTGAAATTGTAATCATAAGGTTTCAAAAGAAGAAAGGCATACAGTTTTTATTCCAATTCTATTTAAGCTATGAATACTATTAATCACATTTTTTTTAATGAAATTTGATTTTGCATGCATGCTTTAATAAATGATTAGTTGTACAGTATTTAGTTTTAACTTGCTCATAATTCAGTGTTAAAGCAAAACTTGTCCATATGAAAAGGTTTTTTGTTCTATCTGGAGGAACTATTCATCTATTTGTTTTTTAACAAATACCAGTGTATTCAAAATAAGAATGGCTCATTTTGAATTTGATGACAGCAGACCTCAGATCGGCTGGTGCTCAGCATCATGATGCTCCAGATGTTTAGCCCTGCTGCAGGGCTGGGCTGCATCAGACCAGTTCTCCGGCTGTGATGGATGCGCCCTTTAATCTTCAGGCTGGACACGCCGTTTCCATGGTTTCCAGAAACAAGTGCACATTTTCATCTCATAGCATTTAAATGAGCTTTGGTCCAGAGGAGAAAGCACTGGTTCTGGACCCTGTCCACATCTGGATCCTGTCCACATCTGGCTTCATCTCTGCATCATAGAGCTTTAACCTGCATCTGTGAGTTTCAGGGTGAATAGAGATTTCTGGAAGGCTTCCTGAGTCCTGAGTCCACTGGTTTCCAGTAGAGAATCATGTCTGGTTTTAACCCGTTAACTGACAGGGCCCTGCCTCTGGACGCTGTTTCTAAAGAAAAGCTGTGATAATTTACATTTATAGATGGTCATGTACAGTAACTGACCTGTTGCTACCAGTCTAATGCTTATGCAGTTATTCTTCTTTAATTTCCCTGCTTTCTGTTGCTTCTGTTCCAATATTGCTGCCATCAGATTCTAAATGAGCTCATATGTACCATGAAATGACCAATTTTTAGTTTCAACATCTGATATCTATGTTTTACTGGTAATAAATGATGAGTTTGTGAGATTTGAAAATCTGTATGACTGTATTCTGTTTTATATTTACATTTTACTGTATAAAGCGTTCCAACTTTTATATAGTTACACTTAACAGTGTTGTTCTTCTTCATTCGTTACCAAGTGTTTTACTTCGCCTGATGGTATGACATCACGGCCAGCTACAGTAAAATATGTCAGGAAACTGACTTCCTCGTGGATTACTGCCTTGAAAAAAGCATTGTTTTAATAAGAAGTGTATCTTCTAAGGGAAACAAAATAAATAAATATAGCATATTACTGCTTTGATGGGTGATCACACTATAAAAGGACCATTACATTGAAGCAAATGAAAGATTTATCTGAACATGGAAACATTTGGGAGAGTGTAAGTACACAAGAGAGCATCACAAATAATACTGGTGTGGTTTTTTTATGCATTTTTATGATGTTTCTTGCCACAAAAACCTCCGTTCCTTGTATTTATTTGACAGAACGATCATCCTCTGCCGACAACTCTGGTTTTACATAGCAAGTAAAAGGAAAAAGACTTCTAATGGCTTGCCGACTTGAATCTTAGCTTTGTCCACCAACGATCAGAGGTGAATAATTGAAAATAATTATTTCTGGAGCCGGCCCCAATTTTAGTTCCAATGATTAATTTTTTCATGACAACAAAAGTGTCGAATTTGGTCTGAGGGAGGAGTTAATACTGTTTGCACTGAAACAGTATGACAGGTGAAATCCCCAGTCTTTCACCTATAATTCTTATCTGTGTGCATACATCTATTTACAAAGTAGGGAAGCGAATCGTGGCCTTTGAAGGAGAGGCGAGCTGTTCTGCAACATTTCAGGTGCACAGATCATCCCACGCCTGTATGTCCCAAGTCTGCACTGAAAACAAACCCTTACACTCCAACACAGCCTTGTTTCTCTGAAGCCTTTCGAGGGCAGCAGTTCAGGAGATTTTTTTATATGTCATGCCTTGCCAAAGCCCAGGTCCAATGCCCTTTTTTCCTCATGCTTGCCCCTATGAGTTCTCCATAGTGCCAGCTTAGCCTGGAGCAGATGGGTTGGTTCAGCATGGCATCACACCAGTCGACACAGTGGCATGTCAAACAGGCAGTCACAGGGCTGGTGTGCCAAGCACAGCCACGCTGCTTCGCCATATGCGACTAATGTGTGCCGAGATCACACTGGATAGGCAGAGAGAGTGGGTTGCATGACCTGATTCGACTGCAAATCAGAATAAATAGATACGGATGCCGGAGTATATATGCGCAAGTCTCAGAGTACACGCTGAGAGACACGCACAGCAATTACTATTCGCCAGACAGTGGTTCAGACGTGTGTGTTCCACGCACCGCTGCACACTCATGCACAAACCACTGTGGACACTCCTTTCTGCAGATGCACTTATAAGCACAGATGATGCACTTCCTCCGCCAGACAGCTAAAAAAGATACAGAATTATGAGCCTACAATACACTTACAGGCTCTGGCAGTCACCCCTACTCTCCCTCTCTTTCTCTCTCTCTCTCTCTCACACACCCACCCTTCCGTCTGTCCAGTGATGATGGCTTGTGTTTGGGAGGTTAATGGCTGTTTGCTCCTCACAACCTTCACACTTGATTACTCAAGTCAGCTGCTGTCTGGACGGCGGCGCCACGAATCCAGCTCACCACAGCCCTCCTTACTGCCACTCTCTCACACTTTGTGTGTTAGATGGGATAAGGCAGGATGAAGAGGAGTGTTTGCGACATTATAGGCGGCCCTGTGTCCACCCAGAAAATCAAAAGGATACAGAGTGAGAACAAACATCAGGATTTGTTGAAAGCCAAACATGAAGCTAAGGTCATTCTAAGAGGATGGAGAAAAGTAAATGTTTCAAAAAGAAGTGGTTGCATGCAAGAACCAGGCTTTTTAATCAAACTTGGAACTATTCGGTGGGGGTTTCGCCCTGTGGGGGGTTTATTTTTTGGAGAACTACAGTGTAGGAGTACCTCTGTCTGTCGCTGTTGTACCATTGGCAAAGTACCATCAACTTACCAGTAGGTACAGGACTATCTTCTTGTACTGTGATAATTGATTCATACTGCTTTTGAGACCTATTGCATCACTGTATGGTAAAAGCTTTACTAAAAGCCCTGTTTTATACAATATGATACTTGTTTTTGCCTCCTGGAGGATACTTTTAGCACTACAATAATTTGGATATTTAATCATCAAATGGTACATTTATTCACTTTTTTTAAAAAAGTTTGCTTATTTAAATATTTCAATTTGCTAGAATAAGAAGATTTGAGGGGAAAGAAAATAATTTTCTGCCCATTATTTCTTGGATCGAAGGGATAATACACTCAATTTGCTTCTTGTCTTAATGGGAATATTTCACATGATTAAAAAGGATTAGCTCAGTGGATGTGAGTCATTGTCAGCATTAATGATAATAGCACAAAACACCCGTCTCTTTTTACTACAGATTTACAGTATTTCATGCCCTACTGCAATGGAAAAAATTGCAATGGAGTGATATAACTTATGTTTCAAAATTGTGTCAAATGTTTCTTGTTCGGAACAGATTTATCCATCCATTTACCCAATGTCAATACCCTCATGTTCAAATGCATGATTACAGGGAACATTCTCAAAATGCTAAAAACATGCAGTCGTCAACAAATTCAATCAAATCCCCAGCTTATTTTGTATTTCCTTTTAGAAATATTCATGCCTTCCAAGAATTACATTTCATCAACTTGTTTTCATCTATTGAGTTTGTTTTGGAAGATAAAAAGGCGTTAAATTGTATTCTGACAGTGTGCACACCATGGTAATTGAGTTTATTGACGGTAACACAGGGCTGCATCATTCTTGTTACAAAAAGATGTTTTTGATGAACAAGAATTTGATTGCTGACTTTTGGAGCTGAACGAGATTTACTGGTTAAGTTAAAAATAAAGATTGGGCCTTTGAGAAATAAACTCCTTATTCATTAAGATTAGTTTCAGGAACCAATAGCAAACATTATGATTAATGATGAAAGAGAGAACATCACTAAAGCTTTGTTATGCCGGGTAAATACTAACGTATGAACAGACATACATACATGTTACATTAAATGAAGACATCAAAGTAATTTACCCATGCGGGCAGGTGATGAAAGCATTCAGAGTGAGTTGATTTGGATTTTCGTACCATGCATGCCGTTCTAAAGTGTACTGCTTATAGCCACAGGCATGTTTCAATCTGATCCTTAAACGAAAGGGTCGGTGTATGTCCATACATTACACAGTTGGGAAAGCAGCCAGGTTGAAATTCATTTTAGAGGGTAAAAATGAAAACCTGGTGGCCATTTTGGACGGTAAATGATTAGGGTTGAGCATCGAGCATGGACTGGAACCAGGACTACCTTTTCAGATTCTCCCAGAATCACACTAATTTTTAAACTTCGATTCATAGTGTTGATATCCAATCCAATCCAGTCCGCCAAACACTGATGAAGAAGAATCCACTGAACACCAACAAAGAAGAATCCGCTGAACACCAATGAAGAAGAATCCACCGGAGGTATTTGTGCTAATACATATAAAGACGAGTTTGCCCGTTGCAACACCTGTAAAAGTATATCGTGCACGTGAGGGTAAGCGACAAACACGATCAAACCCCTCCGGGTTCATTGTGTACAAATAACAGAGGGACATGGTTTTGACATGCTGTGCCTGCCTTCCTCTGCTGCCTCTTCCTTCTGCTCCAACCCATACAGTAACACTACACTCCGTTTCAAATCCGATAAGCAAAACAATAAAATAAGTCATAAAGTCAACAGTGAGGCAGCTAACAAGTTATAAACTACACGACCCGAAACTGTGGATCACCTCAAATGCAAACACCCAGCCTTAGTCCATGTATTTTTTCATAGACAATCAAATATCTATATTCCAATCAGATTTGATATTTATATACCTGCTGAAAACAGCTCTGTGAGAAATTCATAATCAAGTTTAAAAGAAGTTACATTTTCAGGAAATTGTAATGAATGGAAAAGTTCAGACTATTTAATTCTAAAAAAACCCTGGTTAGCTTGCTCATTTAAAACTCCTTACTTTAACTCTAAACACTTTTAATCGCGCCTCTTTAAAGAATCCGAATCAAGAATCATTACGAATCGCAGTTGAAACAAAGAATCATTAAAGTTCTACTGTACTTCACATGATGCCAAACCCTACACATGAAGTTGATTTGTTCTGTTATTTCCCCTGGCTGTGCAATCACTACATTTTCCATGAAACTTTCCGTTGGCCATGGATGGCATCACTTATGAGCTTATGCCTGAACAAAGTGCAGCTGAATGAGAAGTGAAATTTAAAAAGAAAGGCCAACTCGTTTTGCTTGGGGTGGCTAGACCATCACGTTTGTTCTGACCCTGTTATTTCTTACTATCATAAATGTCATCTGCAGTGGTTTGCATGGAACACAGTCCGTGTCTTTAAAGAGTTTTTTAATTCAAGGTCATAGCTCCATCAAAACAATTACATTTTCAAAAATAATACATCCACAGAACATCTCAAATATAATTTTACTTAATTTTTAAAAACAGTTTAAATAAGTATTTTATCAATTTTGACAGGTCCAAACTATATAAATAGTAACATCTAGTTACCATGGCAATCTACCATCTACACTAAAGGATTCTATAGCATCAGTACAGCGCTGTGTAGAAACAGATCTACCTTCCATCACAGGTCTCAGATCCAAGCTGACCAAAGAACAAAGCAGGATGAGGGTTAAGGTTGGTCAAGCCTCTGAGCTTTGGTGCCGACTGAGGTTGCTGCTTTCCTTCTGGGTGGTAAATTAAAGGTTTGCTAATGCTAATTGACAGTCCATTCTAGAATGCGCCGCTAGGTGGCAGCAAATTTGTCGTGTCTCTGTCTCAGCTCTCGTAATTTTTGTTTTGTAGCTGTCTTCATTGAGACATTGACTTAATTTACCACCGGGATCAACTGATAATGCTCTCCAAACTCAAGATTATCAGTGGAATAACACTTCAAATCCCGAAGGAGTTGAAAAGAAAGAGAAGATGATTCAGGGCAGGAGTGCAGCAGAGAGAAAACAGTAGAGATTTAAACTGTTTCTTCCAACTGTTGTGACGGGGAAAGTGAGATCGCTAGCTGACAAAATGGACGAGCTCCAAAAAATTCCATTTGGACATTTCAGGAATGTAAGCTGAGCATCACCAACCTTCCCTGCACCTAGTGAGAGGAACACCTTGCTGTGACTGGTCTGTCAAATCAGAGAACTCAGGTGAAATTCATGGTTTACTTAAAGTACTCAATGCTACAGAGCATCCAACCAAACCCAGATGGACTACCGGTTCATTAATTTATTCATTTCTCATCAAATTGTACTCCATAGGGACAAAAAAAACACTTCTATTAGCGACTTTACATCCATCTCTTCAACTGCTTGTTAACACAAATAGCTAATCAACCAATCACATGGCAGTGCTTTGATGCATTTAGACATGGTCAAAATGTTCAATCTGAGCATCAGCAACTCTGAATGAGGCATGGTTGTTAGTATGAGTATTTACTGGAATTTTTACACACAACCATCTCTAGGGTTTCCAGAAAAATGGTCTGAAGAAGAGAAAATATCCAGTTGTTGATGTCAGAGGAGACTGGGCAGACTGGTTGGAGATGAATGAAAGGCAACAGGAAGTCAAAAAACCTCTGGATCCAATTGTCATAATGGATGTGAGGCCAACAAATCTGAACCAAATGTGTGATTCTGAAAATCTAATGAGTAATGTTCCAAACACCGTTAATTAAGGCAATTCAGTGCTTTCAACCCACAAGCAGCCTGTACCAAATAAAGTGGCAAGAGAGTGTAGGCTATATATTCTCCACAACCCACACACCTGAGTTGTTTCTCATATGAGTGGCTGAAATTGAATTTACAGAGGTAGAACTATTGAAATGAAACCTCCCTCAGAGACCTGGGGCTGCCACGTTTTGATTCATGACTAGTAACTCTGTTAACTGCCTTCGCTGACTTTCAGATGCAAAAAGTGTCCTGGTTAAAAATGAGATGAGCGATGGCTAAAATGGAAAATGCTTTTCGCTAGCAACATAAAACACTGCGATAAACATCATACACATTCCTCTGAATTGAGTTCTTGATGGTGTTAAAGGTTTTATTTTTTCTCCATGAGTCACTATGCAGACATCATTCGGGGACGTTCTACCAGATGTGTATCACACCGCCACAGAAAAACATTTCTATTGCTAGATTATAGGGGGCTGGCTCTTGGAGATGGAGGCCGATTTTTACCCATGTGGACTCGTGTTTTTTTTTTTTTTCTGTAGAAAACAAAGGCTTGTGCAGAAACCACGGCTGTAGAAACTAATAGCGTTTTACAGGATTTACTTTGCTCTTCAGAGGTATCCGGATAAGACCTCTCTTGACAATAATGCCATTTGGCTCCCATCATAAGATATCATATTTTCCAACTGAAAGGAGTGCTGGCCTATCTCTGCAGATCTAATGAAAAGCTGCGTAGTGCGGAGTGTGCGAGCCCACGGTGTAGACGGCAGACATCTGCAAACAGCAAAGGCGCTGCAATAAAAATGGAAGCTGATAATGCTGTTAAAACACAAAAGAGACAGAGAATCAAAACCTTTGTCTATTTCCATCAAATCCTTCTCCTTCCCGCTTTCTTCGCTACCTTTCTTGTACCTCTGAGACATGAGATATGTCTTTGCGCTAGAAGCGGAAACTATCAAACGCATGGTGCTGCATTGCAAACAGGGACAAAAAAGATGGATCTGTGTTTATGACTGCAAAACTGTGTGGTTGCGGTGGTGAGGGAGGGCTGGAAGCAGGGAGGGGGAGCTGCTATGACCCCTGGCAATGATTATCTACGCCTGCCGCTCGGACCCCCCCCGTACCAATTACAGAGATAAGGCGGTTTGTGAATGTGTGTGAGTATACACCAGTGGGCCTGCAATCCTCTCTCTGATCCAAATGCATGTTTGATGCTGGCTCGTATGCAGAACATTTGTATTCTGGCTGCTAACGGGGCCACATACTCTCTGTTTCCCACTGTTCCTGCTGCTGTGTGAGAGGGCGGGGCTCAAGATAACCGTGGTCGATAGCTCCTAGAATCACCCCGGGAAGACGTGTTTGAGTCAGAGAGATGTTGAGAGGGCGGCCGATTGATTACAAGAGGCAGGAAAGAAATGGGGAAATTTACAGACCCTCCTCAGAGTTTTCCAGCTCCTGTTGGAGGTTCAGAAACAGCCACCTCCATTCTTCCTTTTCACACTGCAGTCTGCACCCTCCCTCCTTCCTTTTTCATCCTTGTCCTCAGTAGCCTGCATCTTATCACTTTCCTTCGTCATGCATATTTCTTCTTTCTAAACCTATCCCCTTCTTACTTCACACTCTCCTCAATTTCTTCCCTGGCTCTCCGGAGGGAGGTATCAGAGGAAATGCTGATTTATGATTTCAACTGCATTTCCCAGCATGCTGTGGGAAGAGGGTGTGTTCCCATGGGCCAGCCATCAGTCCTAGAAAGGCGGCACGAGTCTGGACAGTTTCAGGCTGCTGCCAGTTCGCTCATTAGAGCCTCTGTAATGAGTTCCCATCTAACCCGCCCTCCTGGTGCTGCAAAATACTGAAAATCAGCTGACTGATCAGTCTGAAGCGAGGCATACAAGGCAGCCACATCGCACAAAAACAAGGCTTCTGCATTTGTTAAGATCTAGTCAGGCCTGGTAAGTGTGTAGTTAGGAAATCTGGTTAAAGTAAAAATTCATCGCTTGGTCAACGTGAATGATCAAGAAAAGCATAAAAGCGTTGTCAGTGCATAAGGTGGGTTTTGAATGTGTGATGTTTCTTAAGTGGCTCCAAGCTGCTTGGGGGGGGTTCTTTATGTTTACAAAGGACGATCCAGCGGTGCACGGCTTCAATCACTGCTGCAAAGACTTCCACTTTATTCCTAATAAAAAAAAGATAAAAAATTATCTCTGAGCCAGTTGTCAGGCTAAACCAGTGTCTCTGTAGGTTTATTGGCTGTTTAACTCGTCACATTTGGTGGTTTTACGACTCTCTTCATGAAATGTAAACAATTCATACAGACAAATATTATCGTTGATGTAGGCAGTCAGTGAGATGAAGCTGTGTAAATGCAGCAGTGTGATCAAAAACGTGTTGGTTGCCCTCCCAGGCCACCCCTCTGGTCCTACCCTTGTGCAGTATGCTGGCCTTTTGTGGTCATATGACAAGTACAAGCAGAACACGTTTTAATATGTTAGTGTCCAAGCTGTTTGGATCCGATCTATGTATTTCAAACACGGACACACTATTCGCTAAACCAAATACTACCTAGAAAAAGGAATAAATGCTGAATCAGCATATATACTGTAGGAAATGCACGTTTTTATGTTTAAGATTTTATCTATAAGGATATAATGAATAAAAAGCATCTGGTATTAAAAATAGTATTCCATAGACTTAAATGAATACTTCACCCTCACAACAATGTGCCTTCATTCTACTCACCCTTATGCTGATTAACACTCTGGAACCCTTATTTGATATTTATCATGCAGCTGAAGATGTGGGGAGATTTTCATTTTGCGTCTGTTCGGCTACAATGATGTTAAACGGCGTCCGAAAAAAAGGTCCATAAAAGTCCATAAAAACGTAGCAATATTCCTCCATACTGTGCGTGCACGCGCATCCAGGAAGTACAACATGCTAACGGTTTGGGCTCTAAAAATATACTAGATGATGTTGTTTCAAGTAAATTACATAGGACGTGGGACTGAGTAGGACGCTACCTACTCAGGACACTTGGATTATGTTCGACGAGCAGTGTGGAGGAATATTGACAAGTTTTTGTGTTCTTACTGGATGTATTCTGTTGTTTGCTTCTATTTTTGCTTGTTCTGTTTCTATTGATTATTTTCTTCCTTTTTAGTTTGTTCTTCTGTTTTTAGTTTAACTTTTTATTTTGCACCCTGCTTTTAATGTTTTATGCAAAGCACTTCAAGCTGATTTGTACATGAAATGTGCTACACTGTAGATACATAAACCGATCATGCCTTCGCTGACTATTTGTATTTCAACAATGATTTTGTGCTCACTGAGTTTTAAACACACTTGGTTTGGCTTCGTTTTTTTGAAAGTGTAAAATTCTTTGATAACATGTAAGCGGTTGTTTAAGAGGATTTCTTTTCAACAACCTGATAGAAAAAGATGAGAATTTGAAGACTTGGCTCTTTCTTTTTGCATGGCTGGACATCTGATGAAGGGAACTGATATTTTACTGTCTGCAGTCCAAAATCTGTATTAATTTGAATTAGAGACACATATTAATTGAAAATGACTGCCTCTGTGCTGGCATCAGACTATTTTCTTCTTCTGCTCTACCAGTACAAGAAGTTAATTAGGCCCACCGCAGGCTTTGCTTCTTTTTTTTGTGTTCTAATTGAGTTATACTGATGCCATTTCTCATAATATCTGTGTCTCTTAGTGTTTTCCAAACTATCTGGATTTGGTTTGTCTAAATTTTAATATTTTCTTCCTAATATTATCTCAAACCACCAGTGAGAAGTCAACATAAAAACAACGAGGTACTACAAGTCAGTGAGGAAGACTACAGTAGCTGACTGACTTTCTGAGCAGAGGACTCGAAGGTCAGACTGCAGTCTTTTAAATCATCACAGACACAGAAACCTTTTTCTTTTTCCAAGTTATAGATCTGAAGTTAGGGTCGGTAGACACTAGAAAACTGGTGAGGACATATTAGATAAAAGACCAAAAAGGTTATAAGGCAATGCTCTCAACCAGTTAGAGGGACTAAGTTCTCGGGGAGTTGAGACAGAAGAGAGAGGAGTAATGAAATTGGAAGAGGGAAAACTATGTGACAGAGTTTCATTGTTCTTCTGTTCCACCTCTGCCACTGCAGATGCAACACACTCACAAGCTGCTACTCTGTTTTTGCTCACCATTCAGTCCAAAAATTATACATGTTGGCTCGTCTCTATCTCGTCTTCCAAAACTCTGAATTTTATCTGCCAGCTAAATTCCCCTTCATTCTTTCTTCCATGTCCACTCTTCATCAAGCCCTTATTTAAGCTGGCATTGAGGTGAACAGCGAAAGCTGATTTTATTTATGAAACCGTCAGTATTTTATTCAAACCCAATACTGAAACAATCTTATGATTTTATAAACTAAAATTTAAGAGCATTAAAAAAAGCCTAAACCTCTGTGAGTGTTGCATCATCTTAAAGATTTTCATTTGTTATGTAATTTATAGGCTATGTGCCGTTAATATTTGTGTAAAGGCATAGAGGTCATAGAACATCCTGACATGAATTAAATGTGTGTAGAAACAGTTTATCATGCAGACTTATTTTCACGCACACTAACAACAGCTTAAAGGTCTTTTTTGTTGAACTTCTATGCTTCATAAATGTCCTTGCTAAATCTAAACGTTGTTTCAACATATGGACATGATGTCTTTTCAACCAAATTTTGCTGGGTGAGATATTAGTTCATGTACAGTACTGTGCAAAAGTCTTTAACAAGCTCCTCATACATTTTCAGAAAAAACAGGGATTACGTGCCGTTATTCATTATAACATACAGTATTAAATAAGGAGTTGGAACGTGTATAACAAATTTGGTCTGAGCACCTTTATCCATCACAGCCTTTACCCTTTTAGACAATCTTCCTTGGGATTTTTTTAAAGTAGTTTTTGAGAATAGTTCTCTAGACTTCTTGTGGGACCTTATGTCCCGACCTTTTGCTCTCTTCTCCATCAATCATGATCATGCACTGCTCCAAACATTTTGAGTTCTGGGGAGGATTCATCCCTCCATCAGACATCTGGCATATCTTACCCTTGTCTCGCTCGTTGGGTCTCTTTCTTAAAGTTGCACTATGTAGCCGAAACTCTTCTTTTCTGACTGACAATTTTCTGACATGTTTCCCTGACATTTATTATACATTTCTAGCCGTTGTAGTCCAGCAACCATCCAAGGCTGAGAAATAACAGTTCACAAGTTGTTTTTTAACATTTCTTTCCGGTGGCTTTGCATCACATTACAGCCAAGCTCTGCTTTACCCATGCTAGCAACAGGATATCAACACTGTGGCAATTTTGAACCAGCATTATGGCTGAATATTCAAAAATGCAAGGGGGCATTAAGAGAAAGCAAGAGATATGACAAGAATCAACATCAGACTAACTTTTATTGACTAAAGGGAGCTCAGAGCAATATGCAAAATGGATGCCAAATAAGCAGCCGTTAGGGTCACAGAGAAAATGTCCCAAAGTTGAAAATCACCTTGTTGATAGACAAATACTGTATTATATATTCAGTAAAAAACTAATTTTATATAAATCTAAAATTTGAAATGGGTTCTTCACTAAGTTATAAATATGTAGGCAACACTGGTTCTCCCCTTGGGGTATTTTATTATGCTTCAGTAATTCATAAATCCTTGTTAATGAGCTAAATAATAAAAATCTTTCTTCTGAAAATGAGCAGGTATACACCAGCTGAGCTGAAAATGAGAGAGCCACAGTCCAACTAAAAATAACTTTAAAAGGAGAAGTGTTACTCAAGAGTACTTTAAAAGAAATACAAGGAGGTCTTGTTGCTGGATGAAAAAATAAAGACTTTTGTGAAGACCTTTGTTTTTAACATTTCAAATAAATTTGCTGCCATTGACACATTCAAGTGGCAAAACACAATTATTTACATGCAAAACAAATCTAGTTGCATAAATTCCTATTTTCGATGATTTAGATGTAATAACAGACTATTTTTAAAAAGAACCACCTAGAGAGTACATGCATCTTTAACCCAGTATGTTGTTTTTCTTTTTCAGCACTTTAATAATATAGGTGGCTATTAACTTTATTTAATGTTATCCCATGTTCTTTTGTTAATATTTGATTTTAAGAGAAGTGCATGTTTAATTGTGTAGTTTCCTCTGAGAGTACACTGAATTTCAGCATGTTGCTAATAAAACAAAATGTAATTAACATTGGATTGGATTGGAAGTATTCCTCAATGGATCGCATCTTAACACACATAGATGTATCACTGTCATGTGCTCGGCTCAGCTAGGAAGTGAAAGCTCATGTATTAAAGTGAACAAGTGGAAAATCATTCAAAGTCAATATTAGCAGTTCCTTGGAAAAAGAACTGCTAAGAAAAGAAAACCATATTCTTTGGATGCAAGAGAGACCGAGTGTGTACACATAAAACCCCAGTTTAACACGAATGTGACCTGAGAAACCAACCACTCATTCAAAATGGCTATGACACCCGTGGTCTCTGAAAATACGTGTCAGTGAAAATGGCTACATGAGTAACATACCTCAGCTGCTAAACCTATCAAAAACAAGAGGAAGGGTATGGCACCTGATTTAAAGGTGGTAAGGTACTGTAAGACTGGGAAAATAATTCCATCCATCCATCCATCCATCCATCCATTATTCATCCATCCATTGATTGTCATTTCCTGCTTGTTACAAAAGAAATGTGAGTTTTGGAAGGGCTAAAGAGGACCCTAGTTGGTATCAGGCAGGTAAGGTACATGCTGGACATGTCACCAGTCTATCATACTGCCAGAAGAGAGAGACAAACAACCTCCTAGGGAGAATTCATAAAACACCAACAGTGTTAGTAGCCAACATCCCTGTGTTTTGGTCTGGCTATACTACATCTCTTTGAGACATTGAGGGATTCTGGTTCACTGGACTAACCAACCCAAAAACTGACATCAAAGGATTCAGATCAAGTGAGATACAAGTTTTCTTCTTTTTTTTTTTGCCCTAAAGTCAGGTTTTCAACTGGATTTCTCCCCATCTTCCACATCCATACACAGCCTCTGTGTTTCTATCCATTTTTAAGTGAGTCCTAGCAGGTAAAAAGGCCAAAGGGTATGACATTAGCAGATGGAGCGCTTGCTGCCCACATGCTGGCCATATGTCATGCCAAATCTCATCTCGTCTTGCGCTAAGAGAAGGTGCTACAGGCCAGTGAAAGGCCAACTTCCCAACAGATATCATCAGCCTGACAGCGTGACCTGATTCCAGCTAAGGGTCACAGCTTTGCACTCTATCACATCAAGATACATTAAGTGAGGGGAGCTGGGTCACAATGCACTGTGATAACAACATTGCAGATGCTTCAAAACCTAAGCCTCACAAAGAACCCAAAAAGGTCAGAAATGCAGCAAGTTTAAGAGAGTCAGTACTTTTATCAGCAGTGGCAGTCAGTCCAGTACAGTATTTTGTGACATATCTTAAAGTTCTACTTTCTCCCATGAACCATTTAAATTAATGGATCACCCAATATGCTGATTTTCTTACAAGAAAATTCATACAAGATACAAAAAATTCAAGGATTCATTGACTGCCGAGCTCTGGAGAGCTTATCATAAAGCAGATGACACAAGTACCATGTTCTCTGTACTTCCCCTGCTTTGCTCCCTCTCTTATGCAAAGATGTACTCCATCTTTGTCCTCATCTTCATGCTTGGACAGGTTCAAATGCCGGGATAGCTTATACTGTTTGTTGTCTGTGACTGAGTGGATATTATACAGGATATTACAGTACAAGTGCGCTCAGTCAGCCAATGAATATATAAAGTTTAACTTATATATTTCTCGGCCACAGTTGGAGGTTGGTGACATATTACAGCAGCCACAGAAGAAAATCTGATCAATATTTAAAGTATGCCTCTGAAGAGATTTGTTTTTTTTTGCCCTGCAAAATTCTACACCACTGTCTGGCTGAAAAACATTCATCTATGTTTGACATGCAAACAGCATGATTTTGACCTGCAAATAAGATTACAGAGATGGTTTAGAGCCTGGTAATAGAGAAAAAGGGAAGAAAAGGAAACCATTTGGCAATGGTCTGAAACCACATAATATATACTGTACATTGCTGACATCTAGTGGTTGATTAAGGGTACTGTAATCCTCTCAGTTCTATTTTAACATGCTATTCTTGAGATACACTCTTGTCAATCACATCCATGCCTAGTAGTAAGTTGAAACAGTGCGTAAAATCAGTACAGTGGGGACATAAGAAAACATAAAAGGCTGAGACATAAGTGGGTGCCTCCTGGTGCAGATTGTGTGAAGCTGTTGTGAAGTAACATAAGACACAACGCTGTAAAGTTACCAGAGTTCAGGGGTGTATGGACACATAGGGACAAACCAAAACAAGATGTCTAAATTCATCAGGGAAATCACAATATCAATTTCTGTTATGTGTAAATGATAAAATCAGACTCTACTACTTTGGTTATTAAAAGATGCACAGCTGTTTGATTAGAGACTAGGTTTACACTATATCCTGTTGTAATTTCTACAAAAATGACTTGAGTTTTCTTTTACTTTTTAAAACTAAATGTAAGATGTGGTACTGTTTACAATATTTCATTAACAGTGCAGATGGCTTCTCATTTAAATGTGCCACTGATCTCAGGAATAAAAGAATATTTCAGTTGCTTCTGGTGAATTAATATGAATGGATTATGATAAATCAGCATATATTGTCTCATTTTACTGTAACCACTGGTTTCTCAAGTGAATCAAATCTAAACTGTTTCATGGTGATCTCATCAATTATTAATTCATTGCCCAGAGAATTGATATATTATGGAATTGTTAGCGAAGCGATTTAAAGTCCCATCGTAGATGGCAAAATTATCCCAGCCAAAATATGTCATAATTTAATAATAAATCATGTTACACACTGTATTTGACCTATGTTACATACTGTATTTAAACTAACAGTAATGGTAAGATTATGATTAGAATTTATCTTCAAATCATGTGTTTTGTCTTTTCCCGTTATTCAGTTATAGTCAAAATATAAGTTTAACACTTTTAGCTCTGCATATTTTTTAAGCCTCTTCTTGAAACTCGAATTCCCAAATTCGAATGACAATCTCTGCAACCACAACATCTGTTTGAACACTTTTGGAGTAATATACTAACTCCAGGAGGAGAAGATAGTTTACCTGCAGTAGGCCTATTCTTTTTAAATCCTTTGATTTTAAATTTAGTTGGAAACCCTGTGGCTTTTGTTAATACTTTATCTATTTTTTACCCTACCTGATGGAGTATATTTATTTTTATTCTATTTGCATATACTGTAGGTTATTTGATTGTTTGACATGTACTTGTGTTGTTGCTCCCACTGTTGCATAACAATTGATTAGTATAAATATCACTTGTGAAATTTGTGTAAATATCTGTACATGTGCTACAGGTAAAGAAGATACAAATAAAAAAGTTGTAGGTTTCCTTAGACCCCAAAAATGACCTTTTCTTTCAACGCTTGTCTTTCTGCAAGGGCTCCTGATGATTGTTTGCTGTGTTTTCTGTTTCCTTACTGACAGATGTGTGTTTTCTCCTGTTAGGTTTGACCATACAATCCTCTCTATTGTCTATCTTTTGAATTTATGTTTCCTTTTTTCTCTCCACTCTATTTCTCTCTTCTGTTCCCTTTCTCTCTTTTCAACCCATCAGGTTGTGCATTTACATGTAAATTGAGTCATAAACAAACAAAAGAGAATAATACTGAAGAGTAAAAGGGGGGGCTTATATCCACGAAGCTCTGGATGTATTTGACAGACCTTTCAAAGACCTTAACGCTGGACTGGGAATGATTTTAAAAGGTTAAGAATGTCTGAAGACTTAAAATATAAAATGTATAGAGAGAGAGAGAGAGAGAGAGAGAGAGAGAGAGAAATTGATATAGTTAGAGAAAATCAAAAAACAATGTCTTATTTTGTAAAATTATTATTTAGCAAGTTTATAGTTATCATTACTTTTTCAGTCTCCAGTTATTTGAATTACTATTAAGAATTTCCACACTCGACACTCTTTATACAAATATTAGGAGTGTCAAGTTTGTAAGTGTATTGATAAATCCCATAAGACAATTACTTCATTCTTCCAAAATTCTTGTTCACTTAAAGGCACAAATACAAAGTTACCAAACACAACCTCCTAAGATGCTACCAGAGACTTATTAAACCCCATCTTCCCTCAAACTGAGCAACAAACACATGCAGACACACACACACACACACACACATACATTGTTGCAAACATGAGGTTTTCTCTTCCTGTCGGCCTGGCTGGCACCACTTACCTGCAGACTAGTTGTTCAATTGTCACTGGCCATGATAGAAATAACAGTTTGCTATCATTGTGTCTGCATGAGGTGGAAAAACATTAGCTTACTCTGAAAACAAGCACACACCAGGTGGTGTCGTAGCTCCGCCGAGAAGCAATTAGCTTTCTAGGGGCCAGAACTACAATTTGTCCCAGACAGAAAAACAAGCAACACCTGCATGTGCAGCCGTGTGGCACAGAGACTCAGCGCTGCATAATAGAGGAGGGGGGACATCTAACAATGGGAAGTGTCAAATTGGCCTTTTTTAAGACGTTTGACAGGAAAATGAACAGTGTGTGTTGTCATCCGAGGGGAGGCAATGGTATAACTTCATAGCTGAGGCGGGAAGGGTTACATTTTCTGATGATTATGAAAGTAAAACAACAATTAAATCTCAAAGGAATGAGGGAAATTACAGTGGTATAACCCATTGAATGGATAAAAATACAAAACAAAGTATGCATGTGTCAAAAATGTAAAACAATAAATAAAATGAATATAGCCTTTGAAGTAAAAAAAAAGAGAAATGAACTACACTGCAAGGTACAAAAAAAGAAATAAAGACGGGAGCGAGCAGAAAGCGCCACGGCACAGAATCAGGATGGGAGAGACAGATGCATTTTAGTCAGAAAAATGGATAGAACCACTTACTGAGGCTACAGTCTATCCTGATACAATCTGGCGGGAGAGAAAGCGAAATGGTGAGATTGAAAAACAAAAAAAAAGGTTAAAGAGGAGAGAGAGAGAGAGAG
>JAVQJG010165340.1:0-14293 GCA_036024015.1 Craterocephalus amniculus
ATTGAATTGTAAACTTTGTCCTTTGTCTTTCAAGAATGTGCTCATCTGGGACTGATCTGGAGCTGCTGGTCCAGAGAAGAAAGCTACACAAGCTGCTGAAAATGATGGACAATCTCTCAAACCTTCTATATAAGATAGTGTGTCCAATCAGAAGCTTCTTCAAGTTGCTGCCAGACAGAAAGAGGACAGCTTCCCCCCTGTATCTGACTATTACTGTAACTCTTATTACAGGGATAAAAACTACTTCAAAATCATTTATTTTTAGGGGATTAATGGCACATCTTTAATTTAATTGTATTTTAGTTTTACTTAATTTTCATTTTATGTAGTTTCATTGCATTTGGTTCATTTTCATTAAATTTGAAATCAGTAGCCACTGAAGCTAAACTCCATTTCATGACAGGACATGAATATCTTATGATCCAAACCACAAAATGTTGCAGTTTCTCTGCAAACTTTTTAAAAAAAGAAGAAAAAATAATTTATAAATAGGCTCTCCAGTGTTAACATTTTCCATGTCCACGTGAAATCCTACATCATTAGTTACACTTTCCACATCTTGGTAGTGTTTATCTTGTCAACAGCAGTTACAAGAAGGAAGAAGAAAATAATAGAGGCTGCTAATCCACAGACATTTATGTTTTCCCCAACATATTCCACGTTTCTTGTACTTTTCTGCCTCACAATTCCTTATTTTTATACTGCACCTGCAGTCTCACCCACAAATAGTTACAGGAGTTCAGGGTACAAGGATAGTGTTTTTTTCTATATCTTTGTCTCTTGCTTTTGCCTTCCTTCGACTGTAGTTCCCTGCTAACTGATGGCTTCTTCATTTCAAGCCTGAGATCTCTCTTTCCCAGTACACTTACCTGTAGACTCACCTGTTGTCATTTATCCAGCAAACCCTCCCTCCTGAGAGAATCATCCACAGCCCTAGCACCGTCTTTGTTTCTGAGCAACTAGAAAATATATTTTCTGATATTTATCTCATTTTTTTATGTCTCTGTTTTTGTGTCCTGCCTCCAGTATGAAATCAAATCAATTATGGGTTAGTATTACCAACCATGTACACAATAATGCACATTTATTGACACTGAGTTATAGCTCTACAGCTGTATTGTGCAGACACAGAAAATAAGTATTGATCTTCTCATTTAAGTCTTGTCAGAAAAGCAATACATTCTTCTCCCTGTAGAAAGTATAAAATATTTTGGGCTATATAATAAGAATGACATTGACTTGTTTTGAGACTAAAAATATTATTTTTCAATAATATTTAAGCTCAGAGGATTAAGGGCAGAGCATAAACAGGGTTAAACCCTGACTGATCAGGAGTTAATAATGGGTTCATTTGTGTGCGTTGTCTTTTTGCATGTATTCACAGAAGCTATGTAACATGCTTCTCTGCATCTAAACACATTAATATATTCAATGAAGATACAGAGAGAGAGAGAGGGAAAGAGAGAGAGAGAGAGAGAGAGAGAGAGACAGAGGGGAAGCTAGTTATGAAGAAACTGACATGTTTTAATTACATTTTAATCACTGCACTGATGTATAAAACATGGAGCCCAGCATGAGATCGACTCTGTCTGACCCCTTCCACACAAATTTCCATTCAAGAGTTGCCATTTTAACCAGAAGTAGCATGAAATTTCCTTTTTATCATAACACTTTTATATGTCTAGATATAAGAAGTAAAATCAGAATCCAATTTAACCATTTTCCATGGTTTAAATACCCATTAACATTTTTCAGTAAGAGTCAATTAATATGGACAAAGTACAATCCTTTAATTTTCTCATAAAAATGTAAATGGCTGAAAATGACTGGCTAAAATCAGAGGAATTATTTAACACTGGAAAATAAACATTCACATCTCCATATAATTGTAAGGCAATGACATTTTGTCTTGGAACAACAGGGATTACACCTCTGCCTCCGATCTGCCACTGCTTCGCTTTGCAGACAGGACTACAAGCAGCATGAAGTCATTGTGATTTCATTACAGGTTTAATTGTCTTCAACTGAGTAAGCCTGTCAAGCTGGATGTAGTTGAGGAAAGGTCTCCTTTGAGACATGAATATTTTCTTTACCTCACCGTTAGAGATGCTTAAAGCGCAACTACCGATGCACAGTGTGGCTAATGGGATCAAATATCATCCGCATATCGGCTCTAGTTATAGGTCTCTTTCAGTTTATTTAATTAAAATAAATTGCGACGCTGGTTCAGTTCAAAGATCAGCAACTGTGTATTCATGTTAAAATAAGCCAAGTAATTCCAACATTGTTGAAATCCATTTGCAGAAGTGCCATGGGAGAATGTTTCACTGCTTATGAGACTGATACAGTCTGTTGTACAGGAGCTAAATGAGGCCTGCCTTCTAGAAAAACATGTGAGTGTTTCCTGATCTGGCACCAGCATCAGTGGGATACAATGTTGCCTTTTGACTTGCAAAACTGTTACAAACCAATTGTACCAACCAAAATTCTCACACTGTTGGAAATTAATCAGTTTTATGATGTGATGCCTCAATTAAGTTTTGGTGAACAAATCAAAAATCGCCTTGTTAAGCTCCAGGGGAAAGATCACAATTTGGGTTGAAAAGACAACTCAGTCAGGCCCGGTGTCGAGGAAACAATGGTAAACACTTTATAATCAGAGACTTTGAAGACACGGTGGCATAAAGAGCAAACAATAGTATCATTCAGGGAGTTTAACTTCAGGTCAGATTCAGCATCTGACAAACTTTTCCTCTGAAATGTAACATCGGCTGTAAAACTCAAGGCTGAACATCTGTTTGTTCCACTGAGTGCGGCGGTGATGTTGGGTGGGATTCAAGTCCCTGCTTGTCTGTCATTACATTCGAACAACCTCTTCAGGGCCAAATCAGATTTCGTCTGATAAAATGACTGAAGACAAATGACAGTAAACGGTTTAATATCTCATACAACTTGTGTATAATTCCTAATGTTATCATCAATGCAGATTTTAGAGCAGCACCACCTCTCACATATGAGCATGTATGAGTGGTATACAGTACATGCATCGATAATAAATGAACAGTGTTGTTACATTCCCAGGTTGTTGCTGGGCTGAGCTAGATAATTGGTAATGTGTCTCAGCTTTACAGGCCATCAAGCACTTGTTGCCACATGGATGGGACTCTCCGATTGGAGCACAGCCTCTTCCCTCCACCCTGCTGCTGCTTCCTGATTGGACCAACTTCATTTAAAATGGCTGCACCACCACACTTCTGGGAGACATGAGCAGACTGTTGTTGCCCATCACAGTAGTCTCCATATCAAACATGTTTGACTAGCTCCATGTTTGATCTGATTGCTCACTTTTGCCTTATTTGACTGGTTGTGTTTGTTTTACTTATCTTACCCTTTCGGTTGTCCCTCTTGTTTGTTTTTATTTAGATTTTGAGTTAAGTGGGCAGTTTCTTTTCTTAAGTTGCCACTGGCTGTTATACTTATTACTTGGTTTGTCACGGGACAGTTTTCTTAGTTTGGTTTTGTTAGTTTGGTATTGTCATACTTTGATGTCTGACAGGGGATTTACTTTTGTACTTCTGTTTAATGGTGGAATAAATCCCTCACTTGCTTCTACTTTTGGTCAGACTTGTTGTGTTGCTTCCCTTTCTCCCTGGACTTAAAAGAGGGATGTAACAAGTGTATACTATAAGAGTAAGGAATTCTGCATATGTATTTGTAAACAAGCAGTTCTGTTACAGTTATAGTAATTACAAGACAGAGAGATATAGAAGATCATTTCTTCCAGCAGCTATCCGGCTGAAGAACAAAGCCCTGAATTAATATTAGTTCATATAAAAAATACTACAATATTGAATTTCCCTATGAGATCAATAAAGTATTTTTCATTTCAATAATAGAGCATTTTCATGTGGTTTATTGAACATGGACCTTGTACAGTACAGCAGCATTGATCACAGAGGAAAATATGCGTTTTCCAAGGTTGAAGCCCTTCTGAGCTTTAGCACTTTGATTTCAAGATTCCAAGAAATTTCATGTCCAGGCATTTTTCTATGCAAACCTAAAACTGTCAAAAATTTGATGTTGCAACTTTTGCATGTTTTAAAAAAATACTATAAAGTTAGGAAAAGTAGATTAGGAAGAAGGAAACATTTAGTGTAAAACAAGAGAAAAAGATCTGACCCCAAATTGTCCCCCGAAAATTCACATGATCTTGGCTGAACACTGACGCTAATGTAAAATGTCACAATTTCTGCAACTTCAGTGTAACACCACTACAGTTTGGTGATGTGGAAGAATGATCCTATAACACATAGTCTTGTGTGACTGAATTGACTTGAATTATTTCATGTTTCATTGCCAGTTAGTCATTAGGTTGCATCTTGAGCTATCATCATCAAACACTGATATGCTGTTTTAACAATTGTAGTCTCCTGAACCTAAAATGGTTAACTTTAAGAGTATGGGACTCTTAAAGTTACAAAAAAAACAATTCTAACTCATAGCATGAACTGAGCTGGAGTTGATCAAAGTTTGGGTAAATGATCAAAAATGAAGTTAAAAATAGTCACACTGAGTGAAAACAGCTTCTTGTCTGATGTGATTTATATAGATTCTGCATCGGCTATTCAGACTTATACAGTCAGTAAGGAGGAGGTTTTGAGAGCTAATCAGCTACATTCCATACAGTGAATGGGTAAATGAATCATTAAGAAAAATATAAGATATATTTAGACTCTCATATTCTACTATGAAATTTTTAAGTTTTTCAACCTTTCATTCTGTTTTGAGAAATAAACGTAAGCGACACTATGTCCCCTCTGTGAACAGTTTAAGCATTTCGGCCTCCAGCAGAGTTAAAGAATAGACACTCTATCTTGTACAATGACGCTTAATCACTGCCTTTGTGAGGAGCCAATCTGCTTGCATTCAACACATCAATCCATAGAAGTAATTTCACAATAGGATCATGAAATTTGGATAAAGACTTTACAGTTCAAATGGTCAAATCTTATCCTATAATGTTTTTTTTCCCCTCTCCATTGTTCCTCTTCTGTGGGGGAAACATGTGATATGTTAAAGTCATGCAGATTCTTTGGGGAAACTCAGGATGTAAGTTGTCTCACATATGTAAAGCATATGGCATGTTGATGTGGAAAGCATGAAAAAATGTGGGCTTAAAACAGCAACTGATAAATATAACGAGTGATTCCAAACATTGTTTCCTTTTAAGGTCCAATTTATATATTTAAAAAAAATCATAAATAACCAAAAACACAATGAATTAGTAAGGTAATTCTCTATGGATGTTATAAATAACGACATTTGTGCCTTCAACCTGAGGGGTAAGTTATCAGTCTGCTTTTAGTTTATTGATAATGATATTCCTTATTTTAAAGTGTTGCTGCAGGATCACAAATGATTTAATGTGGGTAGTTAGGCACAAAATTTGAAGGCCTATACCAACAACAAACAGTATGTGGTTGACAAAGGTTGAGTCATGCAAACTAACCGTAATACTGGTTCTGTTTTTTGTTTCACAAAAACTGTCTAAGGAAACATTTTAAGCTACAAAATATCACCACAACAACACACAGTCTTTCCTGAATATTTCCCTTTGATGATTAGATTTCTAAGAATATTTGTCTGTTCCAATAAGCCATGGCTACTTACAAAAGGGGGCGCTGTTGAGGCAGAAAAACCGCAGCTCCTCTGAATGGCAGCCCTTCTTCTTATACTGACAGTGTCACTGATCCCACATAAGAGAGAAATGACAACAGAGTGACTGAAGGCTTCACTGGCAGACTGAACTGTGTGGCTGAAACACCTTTTCATCTTCTATATCTATTAAATACAGAAGAGTTCATCACTTCTTATTTGAGTTGATCAATATAAAGGAGCGAAGAGGCTTAAAGTTAGATCCTCAGATTGTTGACACATTTTAAAATGTGGAATTCAATGTGCAATTTCTTTATAAATGACCAGAAAGGAGGAGCACAACACAATGTCTCTGAGCAAGGGACAACTGTAGATGAGTAACGAATGTGGCACCTGTTGTTCAAACTATGAGAAGCAGCAGAAAGGAGCAGTTTCAGTTCGTAAAAAAAGAGTGTAACCTTTGCTGTGCTTGTTAATCATCACATTTTCATTGAGAGGTCATCGGTGTACATCCAGAAGAAGGTTATAGGTCTCATCTTAATTGTCACTGTCACTGTGAAGAACAATGAAGAAAAGCTGACAAAAACAAATAGCACCTCTATAAGGCAGTAACGATACATAAGAGCATTTTTAAAGTTTATCAAAATTTCAGAAAAAATTACTTTAGGATTTCCTTCATGTTTAACAATGAAAGGAAAACATCTATGCACGCTTGAAGCGCTCAGGTCTGATAGAGAAGAATTCTCGTATTTTTTTGTCTAGTTTCTCAAAAGCTGGGAATTTTTTTCAATACTTACCTGTTTTATACATTTTACATAGATTCCCATTTTTTCACCAATTATTCCTGAAGATATATTTAAAAAAACTTCCCAGCAACTTACCTTTCTGTCGATTTTAAAATTCATTTCTCAATTTTTAAATCAGCAAAAATACTTAACAATGTACAATTTAGAAAAACTTGCTTTTTCATTTGCAGGTTAGAAACTAAATAATTTCATGTTCTTAACTGCAGGGAACAATAATAAATACAGAAATCACTTTATTTTCCAATTTTATTTAACAAAATAGTTTGAAATGGATAGCTGGATTTTACTATTTGTAAAACTCTTAACAACAGTAACACTTAACAAAGCTTGCGCACAATTTTCCAAGTGACATCTCTGTACACAGATTTAGCCTTGTGGCCATCTCATCACTCATATAACTGAGGGATACTGAATTATTTCTTCTGAGATGAGGAAAACGTTATAACTTTTATTCTCACACAGTATTTGGGTCATGTCAACAATAGCAGATCTTTTCAAGAGCATGCTTAAAACACCCCATATGGAGCAAAAAACAGACACTTTCATTCAACAAAAGCTATTAAATATAATTTACAGGGAGTGTGAAATCTTCCACCGAAGATAATGATCCAAAACCCAAGTTGAAAACTTGTCTTCTTTGATATGATATAGACAGTGAATTCAAACTTATGAGCTTTAACTTCTCCATGGTCCCAAATTAACTTATGAAACTTTATATTATATACAAAAATTGTGCTACACAGACCAGCAATGTTAGAAACTATTGTCAGGGTGTAAGAGAACAAATCAAAAGAAAACAACCAACATGGGTTATGAAAATGCAGCCCAGTGCATTGGAACAAACGGGTTGACTGTATTGCACTGTTATGTGGTATGAAATGACTAGCAGGTGTGTTACAACATATTCCTCGTGTCCTCTCTTTTGACATGATCAAGTGTCTTGTCGTGGCACTTGCTTTTTTTGTTCTGGTGAGTTTTCACATGTTTTGCCAAGTGGTCGCTCCTCATGAACCTCTTGCAGCAGTCCGGGCAAACAAAGCGCTTCTCCCCTGTGTGAGTCCTCAGGTGTCTCTGCAGCTCATCCGACCTGGTGAAGCTTTTGCCACAGAACAGCCAGTTGCAGACAAACGGCCGCTCCCCAGAGTGCCACCGCAGGTGCGCTTTCAGGTGAGAAGTTTTCCCATAAACTTTCCCGCAGCCGGGAATGTGACAAATGTGTTGCTTCTTCTTCCCGGGCTCGTCGCTGGACGTGGAGGACTGGCAGTTCGGACA
This sequence comes from Craterocephalus amniculus, assembly GCA_036024015.1. Taxonomy (NCBI): domain Eukaryota; kingdom Metazoa; phylum Chordata; class Actinopteri; order Atheriniformes; family Atherinidae; genus Craterocephalus; species Craterocephalus amniculus. The sequence continues at coordinate 7,734 of JAVQJG010165340.1, forward strand.
CCTGCACCTCCTGCATCGCCGCGCAGTCGCCAGAGGAGATTTTGTGTGCAGCAGAGCGGCGATTTGCGTCTGATACTGCGCAAAGTCCGAATGTCCCAGAACCAAACCTCTCTGCAGCTGGAAGCGGTGGGGAGCCAGAGAGGAAGAGTGGCTGACATGGTTCCCCTGCTGAAGGCTCCACCACGGAATATCCTCCCCAGGGTTTGGGGACAACTGTCTCTGCTGCTGGTGGACAAGGCCGGAGGGTCCCGTGACAAAACTTGGCATCGCGGGGGGAATAGGAGTTGGTGCTGCGTAGCTGACAGCAGGGACGTAGGTGGGAGGACAGGAGGACTGCAGAGACTGCATGGAGCAGGGTAACATCTTCACGGAGGAGAAGTCATAGGGGTACGAGGGGTCTGCAGGAGGGGTGAGGGGCAGTTCGTGGTGGGAGCTGAAGGAGCTCTGGATGTGCGCGGACAGCTGAGGCTTGGAGGATAGTCCGAAAGTGGAGTTGCTGGCCAGGCTGCTTTGAGGGTTCCCCTCGTTAGTCCACGGGTGAAATAAACGCGAAGGGGAGCCCAAGGTGGGATCGTAAGGGACCTGGAGGAAATCTGCCGGGTTGGATCCGTGATGATGCCCGATCCGGTTACAAGTGGCCGCCAGGAGAGCCAGCGGGGAGTGCTTACAGTTCTCCGGAGAGGAGTTTGGAGTGCGATCCTGGATAACAGAGACGCACGTTTTACATTACGACCAATATTCAACACATGTATGAGATATTACAAAAACAAAACACTTTTCAGTCTTTTACCAAAACAATTTAAGTCACGGAATTAATGAGCTTTTAATAGTTTTACACAATGAATCATGATGATGTGACATAAAAGTTGGCTCCATGTTATCCCGTCTCTATCCAACACACTTTGACAACTTGAGTCTCAGCTCATATCAAGTGACTCGATGCTCAAAGTTAAATGATTAAATGTGGAAAATATACAAGTTATTGAAGTGGATAAAGTAAAAAGAAAGTCGTGGACAAACCTGCAGAAAAGCTTGCAGTGTTTCATTCCGTAGAACAGCCACCGCTGCCATGCTGAGCGTCCTCCTCCTCGCAGCGCAAACTAATAATAAAAATAAAAGCGCTAATTTAGAAAAATATGTGCATTCGCTGTGAAATATCTTGTCGAGCAGGTCTTCAGTCTGCCAGTGCCTCCTCTCTCCGATATATCCGTGGTCTATCTGAAGAGTGAGGGATCACTTCTTAGAATTTGATAAGGACTTTGGTGGGCCGCCAGCCAGTCAGAAATAAGATTTATTACTTTGAAGTTTGCCGCTGCCCAATCATCAAAGAATAGCGGCTCTTTGAGAGGGGAAAGCAAATCCTTTGAATCCACAAAGCTCCTATGGTGTGTTTGTTGGTCTGGATAAAGGAGCTGATTATTAGGGGGGTTGGGAAGGGAGGAGATAAAGGCGGGACAATTAATGAAGTAATCACTATGTGGGAAATGTATATACACAAATAATTGGATTTTCTTGATCAAAGACCCCCATGCCGCCTGGAGACCCCGGTATTGGATGCTGTAGTCATCTGATCCTCTTTTTGTAATTAAGGATTTGTAGCAGAACCTTATGTGACAATGTGACATTGTTATCTCTGGAGATCTGCAAGAGCGGTGCCTGACTGTTTGATGGAGGAAGGAGACCAAATCAAGTGACTCAACACAAAGTTCTCATCTGTGAAGAATCTGCGTCTCTTTTACATTTCTAATTTGAATTAAAATTTCTTTGTTGTGCGTTTGAACTACAACTTGGCATTAAACACTTAATTATGCCCTCTCTGAATCACTTCTCCCTCAGTAATTTCAATCACTTGTTTTTATCCGAAGTTCACACTAAATTCCCATTTTTTTCAGCATTAAAACTGACATTGACAAACTTAGAACTTGTAGAAAAACTCAGGTCATTCATGTTAACACACCTTAGAGTGTAACTTATGCAAAGAGTGTCCTTTGAACTTTGCTTAAAAAACCTTCTGAATGAGAATTTAAATGTGGATGTCTCAATTATGCTATGCAGGAAAACATCTGATCTTAAGAAGCAGTGAGCACAGGTGCATCATATAAGGGGAATTTCTTTAAACACTCTAAACCAATGCATCCTGTAATAAAGTCTCTGTTTTTGTTTCAGAACATTTAATGAAGGCAAAAGCATGCAGTTTTCATAAGATAATATCCAAAACTTTTGTAGCCGAGCTGAAGAAATGGAAGTTGTAGTTCAGCTCTCTGATCTTTATCTGGCTTCCCTGCAGAAACAATCACTGTCCTCTCAACTAGTTTGGAGCGGCAGATTTTGAATTAGATCTGTTCCTTTGAAGGGATTAATGTTCCCAGTCCTCTCCCACGGCTTTACACACAGTCATGAGGGAAAGGGGGAGTCCTGCTGGGCTGCACTGGAGCCATGTTAAACTACAATGCTGGCTGCAAGAGTGGCGTAGTTACACACACACAAAAAGAAGACAGAGGAGATTAACCTTGCTTACAACAAGTTATGGCAACCATGTTAACTAACAATATTCATCAAGTATGCAAAAACCGAGCAAACACAAAGGTCAGTGCTTTGGATCATGTACTGAGTCATATTAAATCTAAACAATGTTTACTTTTTTTGGCAGCTCATTTACACTTTTGAGGTTTTTTTCATATTTGAGAAATGTTTTTCCTCCTTTATAACAATGATTAATAAGTTGCTACTGATTGCTTTACAAATGAATGGCTAGATTTTTTATTTGTTCAATCAGAAGTCACTATAATACAATCATCAATATGTAAATGTCTTGATCCGTCAACAGATTTTTTGTTTTATTTCAACTTATCTTTGAGATGCTTCATGTTTCTTTAACTTAATTTTTACACATAAGAAAAACATTTGCAGAGAAAAACAGATCTAATTAAAAAGTTCTGTTAAATTAAAACGTTATTGATAAACCACAAACAAGACCAGTTGTTACTGCCAGCAAGTTGCACTTTATCGATGAGGATAAGGTTGACAAAAAGACTCAGATAAGCTGAAAGCTGACCGACTGGTTTATGGAACAGTGATAAAACTAGGTTAAGGTTATTTTATTTTGAAAAACTACCTTATCTGGTGTTTATCCTTTGAATTCAGAAATAGTTTAGTATCAAAAGTTGGTCAGTGTTAAATCATTATCATTCAGTGTGCTTATAAATTGATAATTACATAAGTTTTAATTTAAAGATTTATAAAAACATGCTGATGGGGTTAAAACTACAGTAAAAGAAGTTGATTACCTCAAAGTTGTTTATTGTAACTCATAAAGGCTGCCTCATTCCCAGATGTGCCAGATATTAAATGGAATATAATAAAGACAATTAAACAAGTTTTTCATGTAAAGCTCAATTTGGAATGACTATTTCCATGCAAACCCAAAGGTGTACCTTAATTCCAAATTATTTAATTCTGAATAATTAGCCATTATGAATTACTACCAAAATATCTGACTTTAACCACCCGTTTTCATCCTCTCTGGTTGTGCTGTGGCAGTCAGACTCTATGGGTGATACGTTGGGTTTAACGTCTTAATTATCTGAGCTGATTGCACCTGTGAAGGTGTGGATAAGAGCTCTGCCTTGTGAGGCTTTGCGGTAGGTTCACCTCTCTCCTTGGTAATGCATCACATACCTTTGATTTTACTTATTTTAGTCGAATTAGTTTAAACTCACATGTCAAGTTTTATATTACATCCTTAGTGTCAGGCCAAGTTTCACAATTAACTTTTTTGGGGCCTAAGTATTCACATTGAGGAACAAATGTCTACACAAGAGACTGGAAGCTTTTACTAACACAGATACCAAAACAGCAAATATATTTTTTACAATATACTCTGAAGTTTCTATTAGTGTTGCAAAATGCTGTCAGTGTTTGCTTCCAGGTTTAAATGTCAGATAAATGTCAGATGTTATAAGCTGCTCTTTTATGCTAACAGCTGGCATGGAGGGGGCGTCCACTGGAAAACAAAATGGAGATTTTTCTGTCATCTTCTAAACCTATAGTGATTACGCACCCTGAAATGACACATGCCAAATTTTGGGCTGGATTTATGTTAAAATCAGCTTTAAATGTTAACTGTCAGGACATGGCAAGTTTTCCCCCAAGTGTGAACTGTATGAGCATTAAGAAATTATTGATATCTTCTTTTGTGATGCCGGGGTTAGCTTTAGATGCAGTTTCCAACATTTCCCTGCATCTCAATAGGGCTCCAGCTGAGGGATGGATTTGTCTGGCAGGACCACGACACAGTTTGTAAGATATTCATAGCTGTGGGCTTCACACAATGTCCAGTCCCAGAATGTCCCAGAGGTAATTTCTTTGCTTCAAACCTTTACAACCTTATAGTCAGACTTCGAGTTTTGCAGGGTCGCTTCAGCAGTGGTTTGACGAAAGGATTTTTTTCACCCCTGCAGTATTTGATAGTAAAATTAACTTTGAGAAACTCACACTGCAGTAAGTTTCTGTTTGTACGATCAGTCCGAACTGCTGTGTGTGTCCTTTTGCCCATGAAGTAAAAGAAGCTAAAGGTTTGTAACTGACGGAAAATAAAAGAAGGAGGAAACTGTGTAAAAGTGTTTTTGTGAGACATAATGATCACAATGAAGTGAAAATATGTGTACTCACTTTGTTTACTTTGTACAGAACTGAATGTCAGACAAAATAAATCAAAAAGTTCAACAAGTGGCTCTCTAATGTAAAATATTTCAGAATATATAGCAGATTTTTTTCAATAATGCCTTTTTAAACATGTCAGATGAAGAAAATGATGAAAAACATCAAGAGTAGATGATCAACACACTCCTGTCTTTGTCCTGGATGAACTTATATTATCATAAATATATTCATCTTAAAGTTTAAAAGTGTGAGAAAAGAAAGTAATAAGATAACCTTTCAATAAAAAGACAAAAGACAGTTGCTTCTATACATATTTATTCGACTTATATAAAAAGCAGTTCTCTAGTAATAAATATAAAATTACAACAGAAGTTAAGCGAAGTCTTGAGATTTAGTTGCTTTTGGTTCTGTTGGGAAATGTGAAGAAGGCAGCCTACAAGAAAAAGAGGAAAAAGTACCATTACCTATCCATTTGGCTGCACACGAAAAATACTTTTATTACAGCAAATTTACATACATTTCCAGAATTTCATTAGCTGAATGATTCACTCCTCGTATCACAGATCTACTTGTGATGTTAAAAAAAAGAAAAAAGAAGAAAAGTTAACCGTGTACGATCTCGACACCCTGAGCAGACTGACAGTGAGGACTTCAGATTTGACAGAGACACAGAGCGACGCCACAACACCAACCCTTTTTAACTTTTCATATTCTCTGGACAGTTGGAGAAAAAACAGGTTCCACATCTGTCTCATACGAGAGATTTCAGAGACTGGGGGTGGGTGGGTGGAGGGTGGGATGATGGTGAGTGTGTGGGAGAGACAGAGACGGGGGAGTGGGGGAAGAGATGCTCGAGGCTACTGGGTACTTGAGCCGCTATAATGGTGTCTCGTATGAGAAAACATCTGTGAATTTCCTCAGTGATCTACAACAAAGTATAACTCAGAGCAGTCACTCAGCAGACCTTTGAAGTTGCTGTCTGACAGAAAGCTGCCATTGTTCGCAGCCCCCAACACACAGAAACTCCAACTTTGGTCTCACTAATTTCCCCTGCAACGCGATACAACTCTTTTTTCACCCCCCCTCTTTTCCAAGCCTATGAAGCGGGGGATCTCTGCATATTCAAGAGCAAACAGCAAAGCCATGGCAATGTGCAGGGTTGGCCCCGGGTCACGTAAGGCGGGACAGGTCATTTTACCTTCTCTCAGCCCACCCTGGCTGTGTTAATCCAGCCTTAAAGAGGACAACTCTGCCCCCTCTACGATGATGTACAGAGTTCCTGCCTGCAGTGGAGTCCCAGGAAAATTACAAAGACGTCCCCTTCGAAACAGCTCTCAAATAATTGAGTGCCGTCAGCTTTTAGGAGCAACGCGCGTACTTTATTACACATACAATTTCAAGTATTATTTTCTAATATTTCCTGGGTTAGAAATGCTTTCCACATGTTGCCACCTCAGTGTGTCTCCACAAAAAACCCTGCATGTTTCGTGCAGCTTTTAGCTGATGCTGCAGTAAGTGGCAGTGACATAATAGTGGGAAAACATTTTTCCTCCTGTGGACACTTATATCTGACACAACAGGCTGTTACTTGCCCTCATACGACAAATAAGGACGAGGAAATACACACAAATAAAGCATCAATTTAGAAAATAATTGTTCTCCTACTGAATTCATGACAGTACCTTTATCCATCTAGTGTTAAAAAGAGTCACAAAATTAATGTAAAATGGCAGTTCAGTCTTTTTTCTGGGTAAGGAGAAATCTCCAGATAGGAAATTGGTACAATTCCATTGAATACGACAAGTTTTATAAAGACAGGATCAGACTTACACATTTTTATTACATTTCTGAGCAGGTTAATTGTTTGCAAATTGTTCTATATCTATCATTTTGCTGAT
>JAVQJG010165345.1:0-25651 GCA_036024015.1 Craterocephalus amniculus
TTAGTCATATTTATGAAGAGGGAGGACAAAAACTGTTAGTGACATGTTGGACTCTTAATTAATCAAAGCTAAACTAAATAGAGAAAATGGATTGATAATCAAATAATAATTGTATAAAAAATAATGCATTATATATTCTGTTAGTACTTCTGAATGCAGAAGTACTGAGTGATTCTTTTGCATTATTTATCATCTTTTTAATTTAAAATTTCATTTTTCTCTAACATTTGTAGCCACATTGTTTATATTTGATGCAATAAAAAACAGACACATTTTTTCAGGCACAATGAATGATCGTGATTAATAATCGGGATCACAATATTGATCAAAATAATCGTGATTAATATTTTGATCATAATCATGCGGCCCTAATTTTGACAAATGAATTGATTTGCGGGATGATGTTGCTGCAGGTAGTGCTGATAATAATGTGACCCTGGAAGCCCATAGGTTGTAATAGAACTTTGATCAAATGCTATAAGTTGCTCAGACTTCACCATTGTTACAAGGAGGAAGTCATCTTGACATTAAGTAATCTAGGTAAAATAAAATAGGGGTGTTGGTGATTAATGAATGACTGAATGTTGCTGCCTTCATTTGAACTAAAACTGAAAATGATCCAAATAAAATGAGTAAAATTTTTTGTCAACATTGCTGGAGTTGGAAAGAAGCTCTGCTTGTATCCAAAGTTTAACTTGTGAGTTATTGATTTGGGTAGTGCTGATCTGGTTCTTTCACTTACATTTTACTTTGTGGAGATTTTTGTGGTTTTAGTTGTTGTGCTACCTTTGCAATAGGTTTTTATTCATCAAAACATGAAAAATGACTAACATTGTGTTCTTTTAGTCTGTAACTACTACTTTAGACTATGCATTGGAAGATGCAGTCTGTCTTTAATGCTACATGTTTGTTGGCATTGTTTGGATATAATGACATTGTTCATTGATGCTACTCATTGATTTACTGCATTAGAAAAGGACAAATTTTGATGCAGCAACTGCATTTCTTCTGGCTTCCTCGTATTTTTCTGTAGGGAGTGTTATACTGTGCATAACAGCAAATCAGCAGTGGAAGCTGAACTGCTCTGCGTGTATATATGTGTGAAAATACCGTGTGGAAGACAGGAACTGAGGAGCTGTTGTGAGTAAGCTAACACGGTGGAAAGTTCAGACAGCACTACAGCAGAAAAAGCTGACATTTTTTTTAATATTACAATCCTGTAAAACCCATGACAAGTATTGACGTTCCTGAAAGGCCCGCTACATGAACGTAACTAATAAAAGCACCTTAAAGGCAGTGCTTGGCAATAAGCATTTATATTCCTTGTTTCCCTCTCCTGCATCATTACGAGATAGCTTATTGATCAAAACAATTATACAGTAGTAATAGGAGTAGTGTACGTGTGTGCACGGGACGGAGAAAATAATTTCCTAATCAAAGCCAGTAATTTCAGGTTAGCTTTAATTCAGGGTAGGGCTTATTGGCTAATCCTTTTCTGTGTTGGAGCATGCTGCCTGTCAGTATAGACAATCTTTGCACATACTTGTGTGGCTTTGTTCTCGTGAGCGTTCCAAGTCACTGAGAAATAAAGAGCAAAACCTCGTCAGCGCAGCACATCAACTTCTGAGCTCCTGTGTCTGTGTTTTAGTGGCTAAGTAAGCTGACTTAGTTTCCGACTGAAACTGACTGCCGCCTATTGAGCTATGACCATGAAGCAGGAGTAGGGTTGCAACGATTACTTAATTTTGCAATGATAGCTGTATTAAATTCTACAGTTAATTGTAAAGATCCCTCACTTTCCATGAAGGATTATGTTTGAGCTAAAACAGCAGATTAGTGCAACTTCAGCACAGAACGAAAAACGATGAAAGACCCCATCCACGTGGCGCCACTTGTGCTGCATTGTTTTCGCTCCATGTAAGTTGCAGAAGAGGCGTGCCCCAGTGGGACAGTACAGCAGAGCAACAGTTATTCCTCCAAACAAACAGATTCAGTCATTGACAGAAGGCTATGCTCTCTCTCACATTTGCTCTCTCTTTTGTATTTTGCTCTTGCTCTCTCAGATTTGTCAGAAAATTGCATGCTGGAAGCATCAAAGATGCATCCAGATAACATAAACAACAGCTGTTTCAGCCGAGTTAAACACACAAACAGCAGCATTCTTTTATTGTGTGTTGGGGTAAGATCTGAAGTTCTGCAATTGTGAGGTTTGATATCGAGAATTCACACCCAACTGTGGGTTTGATCCAGCCATTTTGGGGGAACCATCTTGTTGTTTACAGGGGTTTACTTTGACTTATTCAGAATTTCTGATAAGAAAGTTGTGTGCTGGCTGCAGCAGCTCTTGTGATCAGCGCACAAAAAGGAAATTAATCTACAGATTTCCTGGTTTGGGGGCAGTGCAATGATAAAAGGCATCACAGGGACTTCTGTGGACTTGTACGTAAACTTTTCTAGCTGATGTGATTATGGCTGGCCATGGTCACTCACAGTTTCTAGACTTGCAGGTCTTTGGTCCATCTGCTTGTAAAAATTGCTGAATTTGCATTTAATGGTGAGTAGTTTTTAAATTCATGACTTGTTTTCAAACATGTCATGCAGCTTGTATTAAAAGATATGTTTGAATAGGCAGCTCCGGTGTATGATTGGATGGACTTTACTGCAGATATTCTGCCATGCATGTTTGAATGTGATTTAAGTTTCTTGTGCTCTCATTGGCTGTAGCGCCACGTTGATGACTCCTTCCTGTCTGTATCCTTGAAAATCTCAAATACACTAGAAGTTTGTTCCAGGACTAGAGTACCTGTAAAAGGCTCAAGAAACCTTCAAAGCTTCATACATCAACTTATCTAGCAGTTGCTGCATGAACTTTAACTTGTAGTGTGAACTGCATTTTAACGTAGTGTCTATGGTATATAACGTTTTTTTTTAGAATTTCTGTGGGAGTTGCATGGCGTATCGAGTTTTGATATGACTGGAAAACATAATGTAAACATGGTCGTAAAATTGCCTAATTTTGTCAGCTTTATCATTATTAGCAGACTTGAAACATAATGACCTTATGTTGTATACATACGGGGCATAATGATTTCTCCTCCCTCCCACAATATAGAAAAAGATCTTGTTGACATAATATGCTGTTTGAAAAATGGACGCGCTATGCTGAAACGTAAAGTGTAGCCATCCAGCAACAGGCCCGACTCCGTTTCAACCAAATATTTCACTCACTTGGTGCAGTGTTGTTCTCTGAGCTCCCACAAAGAGATTTTTCTTTATCTGCAGCCATAGTCTGTCATCATCAAAAGCAACTCTGACTCTTGTTGAAGGTCACTATTTAAAGCAGGGTTGGTCTCACCAGCTCTCTCCCTTACAGCAGCGCTTGGAGGAGCTTGCAGGGCTGGATTACATGCATGGTCTCTGCACCACGGCTAACAAATTGTTCTGCTTCTCATCACTGTATAGAAATACCTGCAGTGCTGTGACTGAGTTCACTTTCAAAAACACTGCTGATATGTCAGCTGTTAGATAACAGGGACAGTGCACAGGCAGAAGAATTGAATATGCAGAGATGTTGTCATGGTGACACAGAACTTGATATTTATTGTAATTCTGCATGATGGTGCTAAATGTTTGGTCTTGGCTCCACACAGATTTCCATGTTTAGATCAAATGAATGATGTTTAACTATATGTATACTATTTATTTAGTATATTTACTATATAAAGTATTTATTCTGCTTCGGTCTAAACAAGCAGAATCTACCGTCACTGTAATCATTTCCTAGTCGTATTACAACATATGGATCCATTAACATCATTACGTTACCCATATTCTTAACTCTAGAGCGATGTAGAGGACAGAAGATTTCTTCTCCTTTTTTTAATAACCCATTAGCCAGTCAGTGCAGGTGATGGGACACCAATGGGAGACTCATTCAACTCTCATCCAGCTCTTCTGCTTCATTTTGCTCAGGCAGGGTGAAAAAAATCTTAAATTAGTGAGGATAATAACAACCACATATGAGCACTTTGCACCACAGTCCAAGTTTTTTACAGTCTTGTCTGTGTCGTTCTTTGCTGTGCTGGACTTTTATGTCCGGTACAGCACCAACACACAGCACGGTGTACAACTGTGGATCAGAGCCATTCAGAGTTGAAGACCCACCCCTTATATGGGCTTATTCTTTTACCCTTTCTGTGTCCAGCTAAGGACGGAATGAATTCAGAATGTGTAGTGAGAATAAAAATACGTTGTACATATGAATACAATATATTCTCAGACAGCTTCCAACCCCAATGTCCATTTAAAAAAAACAAAGAAGTTTTAACCAATTGTGGCTTTGCAGAAAGTTGGCTGACTGGCTCCAGATGATTATTTTTGGCTCTAGGATGTCAGCTATGTTATCCATAACATCTGAGTTCCTGTGTGCAAAGGATGTGTCCTGTATGCTGTATTCCTGTTGATGCAAAATGAATGTTTCCTGAATTGTGTGCTTCTGTCTGTGTCCTGTTGGATTTTGTTTAGTGGTATTTACGAGAGGAATAAAAGCAAACGGTGCGCTGCAACTGCAACACTCTGGCTTTCATAAGGATTTATCTATACTATTTAATGATGTATGCATTTTTTCATTTATCTTCTACATGTGTCTAGCTCTGAATTTAATGAGAAGCTCTAAATAAAAGCTGTTCGTCATGGGGGATTGTCTGGATACTGTATCCAGAACTCTGTTGGGAGGGTCATGTTGTGCTTTATGGCTGGATTATTTCAATCCACCCGTTGTGTGCTTCCTACAGGGAAACCCCCCAGGTTCTACTGCAGTACAAAAACAAATGCGCATTTAACTGTCATCCTCATTACTACTCTAGGCCATCCTAAGGAGGTCTGGCCTTAATCCTGTTGCATTCCCACCTGCCACCCTTCCTGTGCTAAAGCTGAAAACTACCCAGTACTTACTCGTGGCCCTCAATCCTTTTGTGATGCTGTAAAAGCAGATAGATGAAACAAATGTGGGTTCATTCTGGGGTGGAGGGGCTGTGCCGCATAATCACTGGAATGTCACCCCAAAACTGGGCCTCAGTTAAATACCCTTGCATGTCCTGCGGCCTAAATCCTGATTAAACCCTTGTCCTCGCTGTGTAGTTGCAAGGACACTGGGGGGGAAGGGCCACTATCATTCACTGACCTTACGATGTTGCCTTATATGATCTCAAATAATGGCGGTCTGTTGGTATGATGTCATTAAGTGTAAAGAGTAAGATTTATACAAACATATTTGATTACAATATATATGTTTTATTACCATTGTTGCAAGATTAACTTCAAAACAGGAAGTAAATATATAAACATGTTCTTGTTGAACATGTTTACTTTGCCCTTTTTAGCAACAAAATCTAGAGGCAGTCAGTGCAAACTTACACCAAGCCATAGTGGGACTCAACTCAAGAAAAACAACAGTCCACCCACTACCCCATATAATTTGTACCTTCTGGAATACCACATTAAAATATCAACAAGATATGGGTCAAACAATGTCAGATTATTTATTTGAGCCGCATGGATGCCAGAATGTTCCATTATTTCTTAAGTTATAATGGACAGACTATTTAATCGCACAGCGTCTGGGTCAAGTCAGTTACGCCGTAACCACTGTAGACTCTGCTTTGGTCTGCAGATACCTGACATGGATCCCGACTAAGCAAAATTGTAATTCGTCAGATCGTGATTACTTTTTTCCAGATATTTGATTCTCCAGCTACATTGCTGATTTGCTGTGCAAAATCCATGGAAAAGCCAAAACAGGCCTCCTGTGTTAAATTAGCAGGCTGTGCTATGCAGCTCTGTCTACTAATTGCACCCCATAAAGAGAGAGACTGATAACTACATGTCATTTTTTTCAGTCTACAGTACGCTTGTTTTCATGAATCATTTAAAAAAACTCCACCCTTTGGAGTTTACCGGCCAATACTACCATATGCTAGTGGATGATCACACACTGCCTCTGCATCAGCTAAGCAGGCCAGACCTGATGCAGAAACTGCAACTTATGACCTAAAAATATGGAAAAATATGTTGGATATGGTTCAGATTTATTTATGGTTTGAGATAAATAAAAGATAGTGGTGATACGTTTGTATGGTTACTGGAATTAATGGATACTAAATGTATGTGTGTATTTAGCCCATTTCATGTACAAGATAATTCTAAGTGCTTTAGATAAAACATTAAAAGCATTACAACTGTGTGCAAGGTTAATTTGAAATGAAAAAAAAAAACAAAAATGGATAAAGAAAGGAAGTTATATTAAAGACAATATTAAAAACATGATCAAGTTTTGAAATATCAAGCTTAAAAAAAAGTGCAGATGTGGACTTTTTGATAAAAGCTATTAAAAAGCAGCAGAGAAAAGGGATCTTTAATCGGTTTCGGCTGATCCGAGAGTTTCTGGGAGTTTGTTCCAGACATCAGGGCCATAGAAGCTTTTTAATGTCTGGGTCTGACTATGGAAACTGATAAAAGATTGGATCCAGATAACCTGAGTGGTGTGGTAGGTTCATATTGGGCCAAGAGGTCGCTAATGTATTTTGGTTCTAATCCAATCAGAGTTTCATGGACCACCAACAGGACTTTAAGGTCTGTCCTCTGATGGACTGGCAGTCGGTGTACAAACCTCGGAGCTGGACTGGTGTGGTTTGGACTGGTGTACTTTCGTGGTCTTGGTGAGGACTTGAGCAGCAGAGTTCTGAATAAGCTGCAGTGGTGATTTTTTTCAGTAGACCTGTAAAGATGCTGTTACAATTATCAAGCTGACTAAAGATGAAAGCATGGACTGGTTTTCTCAGGTCTGGCTGGGACATCAGACCTCGATTTATTCTTAAGGTTATAGTAGGTGGACTTTGTGATTCCCTTAATGAGATTTTCAACATTTAGGTCTGAGTCCATCACTACTCCCAGATTTCTGGCCTAGTTGGTGGTTTTTAGGATTGTAGATTGAAGCTCAGTGTTGACTTTTAATAGTTTCCCTTTGTCTCCAACAACAGTCACCCCAGTTTTGTTTTTTGTTCAACTGAAGAAAGTTCAGGCTCATCCAGTCATTAATCTCTCTGTCGTCTGCATCGCAATGGTAACTACCTTTGTTGTTCTTTATGATCTGTGCCAGTGGGAGCATATAGATGTTAAACAGAAGAGGCCCCAGGGTGGAACCTTGGGGAACAAGCTCAATCTACCATTGTTGTATTCATTTTTGAGGCGTATTACGGTTTAAAGATGGAGGCAGTATTTGTAGGTTCCATTAAGACCAGCACATTATCTGAGATATGAACTTTGGGAATGTTGGGACTCCATTAAATGAAACATCAGGGTAAAATGTCAAGACATTTACAAAGCTGATTTTTTAATGTCTAAGGTGTTTATCCACTTTGTTTAATTTTAGTCATTTATGAAAAATTTGTCCGCAAAGATGTTTTGAAATTTGGCGTAACTTCAACGTCACACAATGGTCTAATTATCAGTTATTAGTCATTGTGTGTCATATTCCCCCACCTCTAAAATTGGATGTTTTATCAGACAGAACTTTCTTATAAATAAGTCATGGCTGATAAGAACCATAGATGTAAGTAAAAACTATTAACTCTGACATTGTACATCGAGTTCGAGTTCATGATGATAGAAATGATAGAACACAGAAATAAACCTTTCTATAAGCCCCAGTTACAATAACTGTTAGTTTCTTGTTGTGATATAAAGTTTGAAACACAGTTGAAAAGCTGAAATTACTTTAAGTTGTGTGTTTGTGTTTTTGTTTTGTTAAGGTAATATTAAAGATAAAGGCTAAATCCAGGCAACTGTTGTGTAAACTTTTTATGAGAGTGTGTTTGTGGATGAAACTGAGGATTGCAGCAGCAGTTAGTTGTGCATCAACCAGTTTTTTGGTAAATCAATATTACATCAGTTCTTATTAGAACTTTATCAAGATTGTGTGATGGCTAGCATGGTTGCCTCTCAGTTAGATGGTCCCTGGTTTAAATGTATGCCGGGGCCTGTTCTGTTCACATGTTGCATAGTAACTATCTAAATGAAGGAAAAAATGCAGCACATGTTAAATCTCTAAATATCTGTCAAAAGAACTAAACCAGTTACTGCATTTACATACAAAATATCTGAGTCCAGTAGGGATGGTGGTAGGTTGTTTGTATAGATATACAATAACATCTTTCCTTTTTTTGCCAGATTTTGCTCCAAGCAATTTTATCAATTTTTATCATCTGTCAGGCCATCACATAATCCCTGATTAAATTAAGCCAAAAATATTATTTTGTGAGATTAAATTGTGAGTTTTATTTATACAGTTTTCATCTTAACTGTTGGTGAGTTATTGTAACTTTTCTATGTCTTTGACTATTGTGACATGTTAATTCTACACATAGGGCATTCCTTTAGATGGACCTTTTATGCTTATAAGGTTGTGACCATACTAAGATTTAATCCCTGATACTAATGGTGTTGGATAATATTTTTTGATTCAATGGAAGGTTAAAATAAAAAAAACTTTTTAAAATTGATATGAGAACACCACAAAAACAATACAACACAAACAATACAATTTATATTAATAAATATTGGTAAATACATTGATTCTTAAACTAGAACCACTCCGAGAGTGCAGACCTGTGATATTTAAATTGGCACACATTTTGGCTTTTGTACACACCTGACTAGTGTTCTGTAGACACTACAAGCTTCTTGGGTCAGGAGCTACATTTTATGCATTTTGTGGCAAGGACCCTCCATAAATCCTGCATTGTGCTGATATCACACTGTTTCAGTATCTTGTTTTTAAAATGTGTTTAAAAGCATTTCATACTGTGCCTGCCACAAAATGTCATGCACCACTTGAAGCACATTAGAAATGGGTGGTATATTTGAATTCTGCTCACGATTTATTAAAAATTACAAGCTTTCTAGCCTTCTGACACCAGCTAGAACTATCAATGAGCCCATGCTGTTGTTACTATGACAATGAAAGATGGCTTGTCCATAGCTTGCTGCTTATCTATGGTCCCAATTTTTGACAGCCATTTCTAAAGTGGCATTTCTGTTTAATTTACAAGTTGCACCAGATACAAAATGCCCTGCAGAAACCACTGCATGCATATAATTGTACTGGTACCTTGTGTATTACTTCATTTATTTTACCATGTGCCATTTGCCTATGTGGTTTTGGAGAAGGCAATGTTAAGGTTTGTGGTGCAGCATAACAAAGTGATGTGAATCTTGCAGCAGCTCCCGATTCAATTCGATTCTGATTCTTGGGGTAACGATTTGATTCTGCATCGATTCTCGATTCAAACCGATATTAATTCACATTCAGTCCTCTTTTGGAACAAAACATGCTGATTAATTCTGTTCCTCTGCAAGCTAGAAACAGCTCTGAGGAACTGTTTCATTAGATGAAAGAAAACTGATCATTTTAATAAAAAAACTGTTTAAACTTAGCTAACATGACAAAGTTTAACATGTCTTTGTCATTCAACAGCAGCTTTGAAAGTCAAGCTAATTATTTTTAGCCTTTTAAAAAATTGATTCTTGGAAATTTTGAAACAATTCTGAATGTTGATTAACAAGAATCTCAATTCCAATTTAAAAACAATTTTTTTCACCACCCCTAGTGCTTGGATGATTCATTATGCCAACTCCTTTGATTAAAGTAACAAACAAGAGACTGGAAACCTCCCTGGATATCTCCTCCATGGGTCACTGATCTGGGGAGAAGCACAACTCTCTGCATCCATACAAAAATGCTTCCACTGAGAAGGAATGTGAAACGTGTTTCTGTTGTTGTAATTAATGGAATTTTTTATCTTGGTTTTCTTTTTTCTCAGGATTCTGTGGACCCTACAGCAACAAGCGATTTTTCTCATTGGATTTTAGCCCACTCACATTCTCCCACAGCCATGGAATCGGTATGTTGACCAATATATTTTTATAAATATTACAAGCTGATACTTGTTCTTTTTAAAACCACTTGCACTGTGGCTTGTTTATTTCTTTAAAAGGGTGTTTTGGCTGTTTTGTTGTTGTTCCCTAAAGACATGGATTGCAATGCTTTATGGTGCGTGAGTGTGGGTTTAACAAACACAGTAGCTGAGGTACGGAAGAGCACACTAGAGAAATGCCTGAAAGACATCTCAAACAGAGTTATCCTCTTGACACATGAAGACTTGAAGGTTGTTACATATTTATATTGTATAGATAACATCAGTAGGATCATGAAACATATGGAAAGTGAATTATTTCCCAAATTAAACAACCTCTCATGTTTTTTAACAAGTGTAAAGAAGGTTGTCTACTTATATGCTTGCTTGCTTACATACTGCACATACTGTATCTGGCTCTGCTCTTTGTTGTTAGACTTGCAGGAGACTAAGTGCAGGAGATGCTTGTACCAACAGGCAGGTTGAAAGTGCAGCGGCATTGAGCTCTATCCACTGGAATGCATGTATTAAGAATGGGGCTTAGAGCATGCCTAACCTCTGCTTTCCTGTCCCTTTGTCAGAGGCTGTGTGTGCGCTTGTCTGTTTGAGAGACTATAAAAGTAGGTCACAGCCTTTGTAGTGCAGAACTAGCATGTGTCCAACAAAAGCCCTCCATTACCCTCTGACTGTCTTCCTCGCACACACGTTGCACACACAAAAATACTCTCCCTGTGGGTTAATGTGACAGTAGCTTAAGTTTCATTTCTGTTAAACTCTAGCTTTTTTGAGACTACAAAACTTCATCTTGACATCAGAGAAGCCAAAGTTTACTACGGCACGAGCGGTGTACAGATTAGACAAACGTCTTTATGCGAATGCCACAGCTGGATGGACACAGTTGCTGGTGTTTTGGTAAACAAACCTGCTGTGTCAGGGCATGAAATAAACTTGTCAGTGTTCAACTGCAATCCCCAGATAAGATTGAGACAAGTTGGATGTGGGTTGTGTTTTCTGCAGAGTATGAAAGGAATGATAAAAGAGCAAATACTCCTAATTTAAAAAGGGATTTTGAAAATTACCATCAGCCATTCGGTGCAAGACGAGGTATTGTCAAAAAAATAGCCAAGCCAGAGAAAGAAAGGAATGCCAAACGAGAGGCCAATGAATTTGTGTTTTAAAATAAGTATTGCAGTGATCAGTGGCTTGTCTACACCCACAGCTGCCGCACTGGCTTGTCCCCCCCCCCTGCCTTCCTCTGCACAAATTAATCACCCCCCCACCCCTTAAAATCTCTCACTCTCCTTCCATCCACCTCTTATGTCTGCGTGCCTTTGGCAGTGCAGCCATAGGAGCTGTTTCTGTTTACCTCTTTGAGCTGTCTATATCTGCTTACTGTCAGTGGAAACCAAGGAAACTGATCACAAAGCTTATTATGGTGCCAGGAGTGGGAAACATGCTGTGCGTGTGCATTTGCCTTTTGGAGCTGGACACACACACAAACACACTCGCACACAAAAACCCTCTGCCACCCTCCTCCGCCGTTACCTCATGTGATGCCAGTCACATGTTTTCCAGGCAAGCAGCTCAGTAAATCAGAATCAGACTTTTATTTTTAACTGCTTTAAATCCTCCACCTGGTCTCTACGGTTAGCAAAACTCACTGACGTTCTCAGCAGCGAGTTGTTTCCTTCTCTCTGTGTTTCTCTCTTCACCTATATGAGTGTATTGATACCACTTCCTCTCTGCCACATGCAGCTACTGTCATCTCTATCTGCACTTTCTCTATGTGAGCTTTATGGGGGTGTTAGAGTGTGAACATTGAGTCTCTTTAACAAACAAATGCAGCATAAATCGGTGTTGACTAATTTCCATTTTTATCATGAATTTCTAGCGTACATTGTTGTGCGGGGTTGACCTAAATTCTGCAAAGCTTCAGCTGTTGCCATGGTGTCCAGATCAGCTAATTGGATGCTGATATTGTGTGTGTTTTCTTTTTTTTCCCTAAACTATTGTCACAAAAATCCTTAATAAGAAAAGCAGTAAAAGCAGCACTATTTGTTCTGAATATCTAGATGCATATGTGAGCGTTTTTGCTTTGCCACAGTTTTGTCTTTTTGTCACAACCATCTTTTATTTATGTGTTTGTCACCTAGAATAATTTATGAGGAGCCAGTGTTTTGAACGTGTAATCGGCTGGCCATTTCTGCAGAAACACTGTCTCCTCCTTTTAGTCAACTATCAGCAGCGCAGATACCGGTCTGACTATGTTCTTTCTGCAGAGAGGCTGAGAGGGAAGATGCGAGTTCGATTTGGTGCAGATGAAAAGCAAAAATTCTTGTAATCACACCTCTACTGGTTCCCTCACAGCTCCCCTTCTTTCTTATTCTCTTCCTCCAAAGCAGGGCTTGTTCCTCAGTGGGGATTAGTGTGAGCAGCAGCTCTGAACAGGGAAGTGGGCCCTGCCAGTCACATTACATAACTCGCCCCCGCTACTGCGGCTCGGCCTGGCCCGGCTGGAGAGACGACCATAGAGGCTTTGTTTTCTAAACCTTCCCTTTTTCCTCCCCTGTGTTGCTCCTCCTCCTCCCCCAGAGGCAGACTGCATACTGATGCCGTATAGAAGGAGCCTGTTTGCAGGAAACAGGCAGGGCACTGTGGCTCGGAGTACGGAGGAATATGCTATTAGCGAGCTGAATGGCATGGAGCTCACATCTAAGGCAGAGGAATTTTAGGTCTGCTGTAGGTCATACAATTCCAGAGACATGGGAAGCAGGAGAGTGCAGTTACTGCCTGCTCATGGTTTTTCACATCAGGGTATGAGTTCATTCTGTGTCAAATTTCTCAAGGTTGACAGGCTGTTAGACAGTGTGAGAAAGTGTTCACCGAGTTAGTTTTTTTTTTGTTTGTGCCCTTATCCTCATTCTCCTCCACACCTTCTACCATGACACTGTTGGTTGGGTTGGAGGCCAGTAGAAACTTTTTTTTGTCTCAACTTTATTATAATTTTCTTATCAGGGATTCAGTACATCTCCATGCATCCTCAAATAACTGCACACAGCTTCTACATATCCTATTATTTCCAGCTCCCAGTTTTAATCCCAGTTTTAGTTAGTGCGCTCAGAAATCAGACTACTTTCTTTAATATATTCTGTACATTATATATCTGTGAGTCGGCCAGAGCAGTTCACAAATCACATGTGGCGATTTTAGTCATTGGGTCTCTCTGGCCTAGGCTTCGATTTTACTGCTGCATGCAGTAGTTCACATTTCTGTGAAGTTAAAAATTTGTGATGCCGGCAAATTATACCCCGTGGAAAGTCTTCCAACAGCTTGCAAAACCCAGGGATCGCCTCTCCAGAATTAGACCGTACATCCTTTGCAGTTAGAAATTGTTGCAAATTGGGGATTCTCTCTCTCTCTCTCTCTCTCTCTCTCTCTCTCTCTCTCTCTCTCTCTGTCTCTCTCCCTCTCCCTCTCTCTGTCTCTCTCCCTCTCCCTGTCTCTGTCTGTCTGTCATGTAGTTCTCATTCTCAATGACAAAACACTTTAGTGAATTGGCTCTGACAGGCATTTTAAAATGAATTGGTAGTTGGGTTTTCTTATATCTGCTCTGGTATATGTTGTACTTGGTAGTTGGGGTGTGGATGTTGCAGCTGGCTCCTGTTGTCATTTTTTGTTTAGGCACTGAAAGTTGGAGGTCAGATTGTGACAAGTCTAGTTGAGACAAGTTCGTGGGGAATAAAGGTGGTTTCCAGTGGTCTTTCCTTAACCTGTTAAATGCTTGGGATTTTGGAGGTGAGGTCCTCCTGAAACATATCTTTCCAAATAAAATCAACAGTAATGCCACAAGTATCGGGCGAGTATGCACACAGAC
Organism: Craterocephalus amniculus; assembly: GCA_036024015.1. NCBI lineage: Eukaryota > Metazoa > Chordata > Actinopteri > Atheriniformes > Atherinidae > Craterocephalus > Craterocephalus amniculus. The sequence continues at coordinate 13,846 of JAVQJG010165345.1, forward strand.
TATTCCAGTGTCAGAAACATTGACTGTTCATATGCCTGAGCAAATTGTGATAAACCAAAGGAAGTAGTTGCATTTTTATCCTTGCCTAATTTCTTTTTTATTTACACCGTGGGAAACCTCATGATTGCAATAATTCTATGCATGAATCACTGTATGCATTCAGCAACACCTCGTTTGCAACTGTACCATGTTACCTGAGAGCAGCACAAACTTCAGAGATTTAGTGTGGAAAGTACCGAGCAAACTCTCCATTTGGCCACTACCCAAAGTGCACCTGGGTATCTAGGATTTTTACTTCTTGGAAGGGAATGTCGCTACAAAATACTCATGATTTCTATTATCAGATAATGTGTGTATACAGTTCATCATTTGGTCATGCCATTTAATCTTTCTATCATCACTTTCTACAACCGTGCACAGTGAAATCTCAATATATAGAAAATATGAGTCAAAGATAGCATTAGCATTGCTGTTGTCTTATGAACTGGCTATAACTACATCTTTCTATTTTCTCAAAGGCTTCGAAGAGGATTTATTGAGATTTTTGCCGTCTTCGTAAATGAGTAAAATCTCTAAATCAATCACAGTACTCATTGACCTTCTATATTTGCTCTGTGCAGTGCACAAGAATGTGTCAGAGATTTATTATGGCAGTGTTCATGTGTAAACATGGAGACCTGAAAGATGAAGTCTTTTTCAAGTGTAAGATATTGTTTGTCTGCTCACAAAAAAATAGAATGTCAACAAATCTTATAAAGCAAATATTTTTTTGACTAAATGCATTTGGAGTGTTTATTTAGTGGCATTAGAGCTTCTTGTTTCAGGAACATTAGAAGAAGATTCTCCCCATTCACACTCATAAACTAGTGCATACAGCTGGTTGACCCGTCTGTTACTTTTAGTCTTTTTATTTATTATATTAATTCTCTTAAGCTCAGTGTTCCTTTAGGTTTCCAGCATTAAAGCCCTGTTTCCACCAGTGGGTCTTGATCTGTTTGGGGTGTTTTCAAAGGCAAAAACTGGGAAGGTTGCCAGATTCCTTCTTTTATGGGACCCTTCCGTTGGGATCCCAATCTTATTGATCTGACCCAAAGGGTGGAGCTTGACACCCTTCTGTCCACTGATAATTCAAATGAATCATTATTTCCTAGGCACTAAGAACAAGGTGGTAACAGCAGCATGTTTTAGTTGTATCTTCAATGTTTTTGCTGGATGTTCTTCTTTGTAATAATTCTAGGAAGGCATTATGCTTTAATGACGTCATGCTCTTGTGTAGCTGAGGCGTCTGTTGTCATCATGCTGATATGCCGCCTGCTGGGTATGGTTGGCTGTGGAAATGCAACAGAGATCAGAGTTCAATGAACCAAGAGGCACCAAAGCTGCCCTCAGCCGGACCCCTTGGTGAAAACGGGGCTAAAGTCAGAGTGAAAATGGGTCCATGTGGTTTCTCAAACGACTCGAATTTCCAAAGTATTTCATTTTTGTGAGACACAATTTGTGTTTTATGTAGTTTTTGTTTTTCACTGATGTCACAAAAAGGAGATGAGTCCAGATGTGCACTCTGACATCAACCTATCTGCTGCTGTTGATCCCTGCCATTTTCCACCCTATCAACTAGCATATTGCATTAGCGTTAGCATAATATTCTGCCCACAACGTTACCAGAGAACTATGCTGCTGCATTTTTCCTGTTTCTTCCCATCTTACAGAAGAGTCATATAACTTTACTTTATAAATGAATCTGTTTTGTAAATGATAAAAGATGCACAGTCATGGAAGTTACCCAATGTGTGTAAATGATGTTTCATGATGTTTGGTTACAGTGATGCCCTTGGAAACCAAAACATTGAAATCTATCTCTATCTCTACATGTCAACAGAGAAAAGGAAAAAAAGGATCTAATTATGGATTGGCACACTGTTAATGCCTTTGGGTATCTTCTTGTTCTTTTTAATGGTTTCTTTCTGTTAGGAGAGCAAGTGTGAATAAATCTAAAAATCCATTATTATTACTAAAAATTATCCGTTATTCTGTAGTTTTTTTAATACTCCAGCTTCATCCCCGGTTGTTTTAACTTCCATGACAAATGTCTTCAGCATAAAGTTCAGAATGGTAGTCCTGCTGCACATCAATGCTTGCATCTCAATCTTGCTTTTATGAAGTTTTGTTTTGTTCTGCTCTTGGTGGGAGGTCGTGATTTCTTCTAAAATGCAGTTTCAAAGAAGCTTAATTACATGTTAATTCATAGTCATGCAAACAGCATCTGTACCTGGTGGTTCAACTGATTTAAGCTTGAAGTGTTTGTGGTCTCTGGAAAACCTTGCTTCCTCCTTTTTACACACGCCATCAGCTGGAAGTTGGAACTCTAAAAAGAATGTGATGAAATGGAGTAACCTTGTTTAGTCATATGTTTACATCTCTTGTTTCCAAATAGTTTTGAAACATTTCTGTAAATTTGCATCAGCTGTCCCCCAATCCTTCACGCTGTATGATTCTTTCTTTCAGAAATTTAGTCATAGCTATTGTTTTTTCCTTTTCCTTTAGTTACCTTGAATTAATAATGAAATGTGAATCTATCTATCATTGTGTTTGATTCATACAGCTTTATTTTTTTCTATATTCCATAGTGTCACAATTTAGAAACAGCTTGCAAATAAAAAAAAATGATAACTGTATGAATGTAAAATGTAATGTAAAAATCTAGACAGTCAAAGACTCTGCGCCATGGCTTGCATTTGTATACTGTCTTGGCTTAATCTCTACATTTGGAAATGGGCTCGGGTGTTCTTTCAGTGCATCAGCCACGAGCCAAGTTCCCATCAAAGAGGAGCTGCTAAACCAAAGACTGTGTTTAGATGTGATGGCTAATTTTAGAGCTGCTAGGCCCTTGTCCAAGGTGGTGGAGGATAAGATAACATTGAAGAAGCCCTCCCTTCTTGCATAGTTTGGTTTTGTTTGTCCACTCGATAACCCTCATTCAGTCCCTGTGGATATGTACAAATAGAAATGTCTGTCTGCTTACAAGCAAATCTTTTGCATGTTTCCCAGCTCTGTGTGTTTCACAGGCAGTTGTGCATGTGACATGTTGAAAGACCCGTCAAAATAAGCCCCTTTCAGTTGTTTGCTTCCTCCTGTTCTCCTGAAGCACACTCGGGGTCATTAGCTATTTTATAATAAGACAACATTGGCCTCATGTTTTATGCTTGTTTGACACACACATGGTGGAAGTTGTGCAATGACTCAGCTTTTCTCTTTGTTGAGTATGTTTGAATAAAGTGTTCAGGATCTGGCCATATTTGGAATTTTAAAATGGGGCACAAATAGTGGAAAATATATATGTTGAGAGCAGTTGATTAATTCACTTTATTTACAAACACTTCCATCCACCCTTGAATCAAAGCAAATGTGCTGGAATGAAAAAATGTGTTGGGTTTTTATGGGAAATTCTGCTCTAATCCAGTTCTGTGTCAGAGTTCACTGTTAGTCAATAGATCTCTTTTTCTAAGAAACTAGTCAAAACCAAACAAAAGGCTCTTGAATTTTGAATGTGTGCCCTTAGCAGCTAAGATCTTTACATTTTGTAGCTGTAGTAGGAGCAATAATGGGCTCTCTTCTGTTTTGTTTAGGCAGGAAACCATCTGGTTTCAGGAAATTCGGCCCTGAGTAAGTTTGTATGTGCTATTCTTTTCTTACATTTTATTTGTTTTTCAAGCAACCCCACAAGAATACCTGGTTTCACACTTATTGAGCCTATACATGTGGCAGAGCCGTCACTATCTGTCCCCACTATCCTGCCCCCCTCGCACCCACAGAGCAGTGACCTTGGTTTCAAGTAGCTTTACTCTGTTAGAAAGCCAACACCTCTCTGGGGATGGGCTGACCTTGTTGTCTGACACACTGTAAGTCTGCACGCCCCTCTCTATGTCTCTCTCCCTGTCTGTCTCTTATTCACTCACATGCACCTCAACATCAGTAGCCTAAACAAGTCCATCTGTCCCAACTTAAGTGTTGCAAACGTGAGCAAGCTTGACTGTATGGGACCACATCTCTTTGTTGTGGGGTTTGAAAACAGAGGAAGAACAACTGCAGGGCTTTTAGCAGGTTTGGGCCTTTCCCTAACCAGGTGCTCCTAAAAGACAAGCTGCCCTCTCAGTCACAGCATACCCTTTTTATGAGGGTGTATGCTGCTGCGCTCGCTGGTGTCCGCTCCCTTTATTCCCTTCCCTGTGATTTCCTGCAGCTGTCTGTCTGTGCACAGTATATGGATAGGTCCAGGCACGTATACCCATTTCATTGTCAACCCACAACTGAAAATAGTTTTCATGGAAAAAGGTTGTTTTTTTGCAATTTATCAAGCCTTTTACTCTTTTAACGTTAATGTTACTTTACAACACAGCGGTATTGTAAACATTGTGCCTCTGTGTTGTAGTAGGAATGAAAATACTAATGCTTAGAATTAAGTCTTTATATGCATTGCTAGTAATAGATGAATAAATCCAGTGTCTTTGCTTTTTAATTTAATTTCATAACCAAAATAGACTCCTCTACCAATTATATCTATCATTAAGCACTGCAATCAGGGTTCTGTCATGTAAAGTCATCATCATAGTGGCTTTACCTGGATTAAAACATAATCTCTGAATTAACAGAGGTATATTTGCTTGATAATATTGGCTTTTTTTAAAATTGACCATCCTAACTTTAGGTTCTCTTTTGAATCATTGAAATCTTGAGAAATGTCTTCGGAGATCTGCCAGAAATGCCTGTTAAGCTTTAAGGCCAATGTGTGGTCAGACCAGTGTAGAGGTTTGACAGCTGGACCTGCAGTGACACAGACACACTCCAAACAAACTCTTTACTTCAAACCAGTAAGTAAGGACAGATATTACGGTTGCTCAAATGTCACATTGCAGATTAACTTTTAGGTTTGCACAGAAGTTGCTCAGCTGCTGAAAACGCTACAGCTGACTAACCAACTAGTAGTGTTTCCTGCAAGATGATGTAGCAGAATGTATGGTCCCTGGGGGATGTTTGTTGAAGTGTTCAGCAAGCCAGTATGAAACACAAGCTGTACCATCAACTTGTGCCTGTAAATGAGGAAAATGTAAGCTAGGAAAAAAGCAAATTCTTCAGTTTTTTTCTATCTTACAAATTGTGAAGTGCTTACTCTGTCATTGTTATCTGTGTTTTAGTGACTGTAGTTGCACCCACGTAGTGGACATCTTCATTACATCAGTGTCTTTAAGTGCGACAACGCCCCTCAAAAAAACATTTTTGGGGTGCACTCCCCCTCTGATGTTTGGCCATGTAGAGTAGCTCTGCCTTCAATTGGAATATGACGACATTTCAGCTAAGTCCTTCTGGCACAACAATTATTTAAAGTGATACCCATCCAGTATGAATGGCTTGTCAGGTATGTCTTGTGTTCCTCACTGCGTCTATCAGACACACTAAACGAAGGAGCAAGCCAAAGTGACCTAGGTTTTAGTGACATATTGTTGCTTTAAAACACTGAGGTCATTATGAAGTCCATACCTAAAAATGATGACTCAACAGTTTGAGTATGTCTAAATAATTTAGCAAGAAAGTGTCCTGTAGACTTCCACGCACTTTATAATCTTTCATATAAGCTGTTTGTGAGGCATCCCAAGAATCAAAAGGATGTCATGATTATTTGTACGTTTTTATGAATTCAGGCTGCACTTTGCTTGTTTATCCTGGGAATGTTTTACCTGTTCTGCATTAAGCATTTCCTTGTTTATATCCCTACTGTCCAGGGTACTTGCAAAGAGAGATGCATGTATATCTCTTCAGTGTGTTCTACATAAATGCAGTGGCATTCTTAAATCTTACTTCTATTGCAAGTATTTTCTATGAGCCCCTCTGGAAAACCTTTCCCTCTTTGCATATGAAAATGTGTGGAATACTACTCAAAACTGTCAACAGGTCCCATTCTTTTGGGTTGTGATGTATGCAGTCCGGTAGTGTGTATGTATTTCTGCTTTGCGTCAGGCTGCAGTCGATTTTAACGCTGGGCTTGGGCCAGCAGCCAGGCAGGAGGACAGATGAGGAAGCAGATGGATCTGTTTGGACTTAACCATTCCCACACCACTTCATCCTACCAACCTCTTTCAACCTGCATGCCTTGCTGCAGGGTACAAGAAATGAGCAGAATAGCTGTGTGTGTGTTTGTATGCTCGCACTATGAAAAAGAGAAGATGGATGTAAACCAGGGACAGTGAGAGAGCTGCCTAATCAGAATTTTGCTTGCAGACTGTCCTGAACTGTGCTAATGCTGCAGTTTCTGTCTTTGAACTCCTACTCTTCTTAGTTCCTGTGCTTTCACTCTGCAACCCCCCTCCTCTGATGCACTCTGTTGTCTGCTTTCTCAGCCAAACCAGCACTTTGTTTTTTGTTTTGTTTTTTTCCCTGGGAATGTTGTACCTTTTCTGGGATGTAGAATCATTATGGCCTGTGAAATCCATGGGCTGTGTGCCAAACGTTTTAACTACTCAGTTTCTTATTTTTTCACTATGTCTAAAAGCTGAGCTTTTTTCCAATTAGGAAATTGAATGAAATGAAAACATTGTCTTCGTCCGACATCCATCACTACATATTTATTAAACATGAGTATGAAGCATAGACTGTAAAAAGAATGGACAAACCCTTAAACCACGTGACCCAAAGGATTGTATTGAGCTGAAGTGATGCACATTGGGTGTTTCCTTCCTCCGCCATCTTGGCACCGTCACGAGTCTCGTGACTGCCGGAAAGCCCATAAACGGCCGACGACGAGGCGCGGAAAGGGGGGGCTGTGAGCGCGGGGAGGGATGAAAGACAACCATTAAACTCCGAGCTACGTGCGAATACAGCTAACCCACAGCTAACGGGAGCTAACCAGCCAACGGAGGAAGGCGGGTTAAAGATATGAAGCGCTGTTAGCAGCTAAAAACCGCGGTTGTGCTACGCTAGACCTCGTTTTCCCGGACATCTGGCACCTGTCAATCAAAAGGACACGCTCACAACTAATGAGGAACTTTAGGATTAATAGCATCTAAACGGAGGAACTAGAATTTTTTTTCACTCCCCCCACAGTTGTCATGAAGGTAAACCTGACATTTTAATCCTAAAATGGTTTGTTGAACCAGGCTGTAAACATGTTTAATTCTGCTGTAAAGTTGGCCTTTTTAACATGGGGCCCAATGGGAAATTGCTCTGTTTTGCAGCCAGCACCTAGCGGATGAAGAGGGAACTGCAATTATTTGCACTTCCGCATGGGCATCACTTTTTTAGCGGAAGGTTGCCCCTTGGACAGAGATGAAGATTTTACTGTTTCATTACAACTTTAAATGTGAATTTAAATAATGACGTGGAGAGTTAACACAGTGATCTTTTACTCCTGTTCAGGACCAGCTGATCCAGATGCAGAAAATCCAAAATATTAACATGTTTCCATGGCGACCGTAGATTGTTGCCATGGAAAGACTTAAAACTCATTCCCTCAGTTTATATCCAAGGCGTGGGAGTGATGTCCTATGTCGTTCAAATATTCCCACAATATTCCCACATGCACGCACTCATAATGTAGCTCACAATGGCAGCTACTGATGTACGAGACGCTATTTTATTTCAACATAAATGGTAAATGGACTGTACTTGTATAGCGCTTTTCTAGTCACAGACCACTCAAAGAGCTTTACATGACAACTCTCATTCACCCATTCATACCCATTCACACAGCACCTATATTGGAACATACTGAGTGCTTAGGCACTAACATTCACACACATTCATACGCCCGATAGGCACATCGGGAGGCAAGGTAGGGTTCAGTGTCTTGCCCAAGTGGAATCGAACCGCTGACCTCCTGTATTAGTAAGCGACGGCTCTATCCACTGAGTCACAGCCGCCCCCAACATACAACTCAGATACACAGAAATCCTTGATGCGCTTGCATCTCAACATGGCTTTAGTATAGTTTATGTAGGCTACGTAGGCAGTCATGCTGTTTTACCCTCTGTGGCCACAAGATGAAATTGTTTCCTCATTTCTTCTAGTGACCAGAGACGTCCAGAGAGGTCGACCAGAGACATTAAGAGGAAAGAGGAAAACACAGTTAAACCTATTCTGACGTATGAGGTGCTGAGGGTCCGAGCCATGGGACAAGCTGGGACCTTGTTTATTATTAGAAGCTCCAAAATGTCTGTACTGTAACAGAAGGAAAATGTAGATCTGTTAAGATACAGAGATTCTAATAGAAACGTTGCAGAGTGTTGAGAAAAAAAGAAAAAAAATCAATACCATTGTTGGTTATTTGATAAAGATTAACTTCAACTGTTTAAATCCAGTTATTACTCTTACTTTCACTTTTATATACTTATCTAGTACGAGTCTACCTGAAATCCAAAGACAGGCCAGCTGGTCCAGACCAGAGTTCAGACCAAACATGGAGAAGCAGCTTTTAGCTTTTATGCTGCAACAACAAAATCTCACCAAATGTAGAAACTTTTAAGTCCAAGTTAAAAATGTTCCTTTTCTCATGTATCTATGGCTGAAATCTGCTCGTTATTTTTTAACTTCTCTTGCTTTTAATCTTTTTCATGATTTTGTGTTAAAATGATTTCATTGTAATTCTTCTTGCTTTTATGGATACGGAGATGAGCAACCCACGAGAAACACTATTAAAAATGAACAATGTTTGATCGGAAATTAAATAGATCAAATTTTACCAGTTCTCCGTCTGTAGATTTTACCAGAGTGAACGCCTGAAAGAAAGGCGCAGAAGTGAAGAGTTAAGTTTCACTTCTCCATAAGTTCAATAGTAACAAATCAGCAAATGATTGAATAATGCAGTCACACACACACACACACTCTCTGCCTCACAACACACTTGCACACAAACAAATATTCACAATTCCCCCTTTTGATTTCTTCCAGAGATCACACTCCTGACGACTCATCATTCATCCAAAAATGAACGAAACAAGCATCATTTCCATCCACACCACAATCATCCATCCCTCTTCCTGGTCCACACCTCGCACTAGCTTAGCAACCTCTAAACTTTCAAACTTACCACACAGGAGAAACTTTCCTGCAAGAAAAAAATGATTAAAAATGACTGCACACCGGTAACTAACACGGGAGTAAACAGCTGGAGAACTGGTGAGGGATAGAGCAGATAAGACGGCAAGGAGAGATCAAAGAGGAAACAATCTTGCTTCTCTCTTTGTTCTTCAGATGTGGGAGAGACTACCCTACACTCCCCCACGGGGATTATTCTGCCCCTATATGTGGGAGAGTGGATCACCTGACAAGCCTGTCCCACGGAGGTTGATGGGTTGATGTCAATCATCACCTGGACCAGCGATCGCTGATGCAGTTGTCTCCTTTTGTTGTCCTTGGATGTCCTGCCAGGCTCCTCAGCAGGTGTGCACTGGGGCCGGTGGTCCCACATGTCCCCCTATCCACAAAGGCGAACAGTGCGACTGCTTCTCTCCTCCGCTTTGAGCGGACCGGTACACCTGAGGTCTCTGTCAGCGACGTCTTTGTAACAAGCTGAAACCAGAGCATCATGGAGGATATTTCTCTTTCCTCCTCCACTAACCCCTCTCCCAAGACTCTGGGAAAATCCTGTTTTAGGCTTTAAAAGACTAGGCTGTGAAATAAAGAAGGAACAACGCACTGCTTTCATGCACATATTAACAGTGAACACAGGCGCTGGAGGCTGAGCTTCATCCCTGCATCATATTGTTAAATAATTATGAAAAGTGTAATTTGGTGGGAAATCATTTGCGCGCTATGGCCTTGTTATACTGTAAAGCTGTGAACGTAATTATATCAATAGGGAAACCACCCCGCACTCACCTATACTGGATCAAAAGGAGGGCTGGATAATTATCATACGGAAAGAAATAGGTCATAGGAGCTTAAAGCTATTGGAAACGGAGCGAAACTTTAAAACAAAAACAATTCTCAAAACAGCTGACTTTGAGAATTATGGATTTCCCCTCTGCAGCCCCTTTTCCTGCCACATTCTGGCCTTATCGGCAGGATTTATGCAGAAACAGAGTATTTGATGAATTCTAATGAGTAGAAACCTGCGGAGCGCGAGTTTGTGCTGGAGAATGGGGATAGATGTGACAGTCGAGGTCTTTCCGCACTGTGCCTCTGACTGATGATGCATCTTGGCGCACCACAGTGATGATTAAATGGTCAGCGCGTATAGAAAGGGAGGGCAGAGTTTCATCTCCACCACATACTGTTTGAGAACAATTCTCACGAACCGGAAGATCCTGAATGTATTTTACACACAATTCAGTGTGTAAATAACAGGATTTGAAGTCAGTTCTTTGGCAAACAGGAAGCCAGTGCAAAGATCTAAGGACTGGTGTTATGATCCACTTTCCTGGTCTTGTTGAGGACTCAGCAGCAGCGCTGCTCCGATGATGTGCCTTGGCTCACCTCAGTAGCAGGTTAGGTTATGTGCGGGAAGACTTCCACTGTCACACTGTCACAGCTAAGCCCCCGCGTCTTTCAATGCTAGAGACATCGCTGTCCGGAACAAATGTTCCATTAGAACCTGAATTATGTTCACTGGGAACAATGGTGGATTTAGTAAAATTTGGGTCCTTACGCGAACGCAGACATGGGCCTTTGTAGGAAAACATGAACGAGATGATTTACCTTTATACAGCTCAAATTTGGGCAGCAGCAGAAACCGGATGAGGATGTTCTCAATGTTATGGTGCTAAAATGAGAACACACAAAACAACAGGTAAATTATAAAGATTCAAATATTCTAATAAAATGCACATGCATTGTTTCTTTTACCTTTTTTCCCAAGTGGAAACCATGTTTACCCAAAATAATGATCTTATGCTAATATTAATTTAAAAAACATATTGAGAAACTTTGAGTGGGGTGACTTCTTAAGCCTAAACTCTTTAGGAGATCACTTAGGGCCAGCTGGAAAATGCATCATGGCAGAGCTGAAAACAGGCTTCCTGCCACAGAAAATATAAGTGAAGCTTCAAATAATGACAATTGCTTAAACAGCCCAACAGTAAATAAATTGATATAAAATTAGATCAAGCTTACATATTTACAGCAGCAGTACATGATAGCACACATAAACATACAAAGCTGTAAAGCTGACAAGGATCATTTAGATAACATCCTTAAGTTGCATATTGTGTACTATTTTGAATGCATAACCTGACACCCACAGATTACAAGTACTAGATTACAAGTAATCAAATCTCAACAGTTTTGATACTCGCTAGTTGTTCATTTTCACGCGACGGACCCTTAAAGTTGTTGACGTCACTGCACCTGCTGCTTCCGGTTGTGAGCTGCTGCTGCAGCCACTGCCGCACTCAAGGAGTTTGTCGTTTTCGGTAACATCGATAGAGGCTTTCTGCTTTCCTCTCTTTTTTTCCTTTTTTCAGCCCTGCTGGGCTAACTTCTTTTCATCTTCCCTTACTTTTCTCTATTCTGCTCTCTCACAACTCGGCTCACCTGTCTGCGCCTGTGGAGTTTCCTATGTTGTCTTCCTGGATGAGATGGACTGATCCAATGTGGTGTAGACTGAATGGAGGGCCCCGAGAAACACACACATAATTATACAATAGCATTCTGCAGTGCTGGCATTTTAGTGAACGGATTTTAATGACAAACATAATCAGTGTGCGGAAATAAGTAATTACTGTATTATTGATTAGTTTGATGGGGCCCTCAGGGAACTTGGGGCCCTAGGCAACCGCATAGTTTTGCCTAATGGTAAGTCCGCCACTGCATGTTACCA
>JAVQJG010165370.1:0-12939 GCA_036024015.1 Craterocephalus amniculus
GTTCTAAACATCTGTGAAGATTATCAAAATACCTCATAGAAATCTATAATTAAAATCAGGAACTATTTTCCAAGTTTTTGCTGATATTCTATTCTTTGGCTACTTGAGTTAAATGAAGGATTGTTTTTACAGCAATCTACCGACTACAAGTAGTGCAAAGTAGGGAAAATACTTTTTGAACAAACTTTCAACTACATGGTTGTATAAAATAAAACACATCTGTACACTTGAATGAAACATCATCATTGTCATTTTTCTTTTATCCACCCCAAAAAAGTGTAACTCTCCGCATTATTTGACCTTAGTGCTGATTTTTACAAAAAGTAAGAGCCATGGGTGTGACTGACACACCTGACAGCTCCTGCAGCCTTTAACGTGGCCAGGTAACTGTCAACGTGGACAGACAGGATCTCCCTATAGCTTCCTCTGTCTGTTTCAACTATTTTAATCTATTCTTGGCTCAAACTTGTAGCCTAAAAACATACTAGACCTCTAATCCTGAATCAAAGTACCGCATTACCAGAGGTAAACAAACGCACTTTTATTCCAGAGGTAAAATGTCAACAATGACTGGCAAGTTAACACGAATTTACATTACAACTTTCGCATTTAAAATTGTAATTTGATTACACTTTCGGTATCAAACACAAATCCTTAATGGTTTGCTGATCCATATAATTTCTGATTAGTTAATATCGATAACACTGACGAAGGTAAGATTGACAAATCTGCAAGCTAGACAGCCAACTTTTATCAACCCAAAACGAAGCTTTCTCTAATCCTAATAAGGCTTCTGACATTGAGTTGAACTAAAAGACGGTACATGTTGGACGTTTACTTGAAAGTGAACAATCGTGGGAAATTTCAGTCTGACCCTGGTCTCATAAACTAAATTGTTCCCAGAATGAGCTGATATCAAGCTTTCAGCACGTGAGTAAGCAAACAAGCTTAATTTAAGATCATTTATATGGATAATGTATTACTGGAGCTGGTGCTAGCACAGGTAATGTTTGTGTCTGTGAAAATTGTTCATGGTTGTTAAATTATCTACAGATTACGTTAACATTAGCTAGCAATTATTAGCTTATCTGTTAGCAACAAGGCGTCTTTCTCACATATAACTTACCTATAGCTAGTGTGACAAAGGATATCTGGACCACCAACGAAAGCCAGCTTAGTAAATAAATAAACCACATCTCTCTGCATACGCCACAACACGCAAAAAATAAAAATAAAAAATAGAGAAAACAGCTAGCCGAATGCTAACTAGCACTGGTCAAAGTTTCTTCCGCTGTTTCAGTACAAGCTGAGGAGAGCAGTAAAAGAAGGCCTCGGCTATAGGAAGTATTGTGCTGTTTTCTCTTTAGCGCCACCTGTGGTGGGAGGAAAAGCGCAATCTCTCACATAGATTCAACCTGTTTTTTTCCAATGAACTTTCATTGGTCGAAATTTTCCATTTAGAGTAATAAGAAATTATTTGTAATGAAAATAAATGAATAAAAAAATAAGATACATGAATGAATGGGTGAATGAATGAATGAATGAATGAATGAATGAATGAACTTGGCACCAAAGTAAGGAAATTTGACTTTTTTGTTGCAATTTTGTTCTGTTGCTGCATTACATACAACTGAAAATGTGATTAATAAAGATATAAACTGTAAATATTGTGCATTTGTGCAATGAGCAACCTAAATGTGCAGTACGGCTCCCCAAGGTGTCCCAAAGTCTTTGCAAATATTCTTGCTATTAACTCTTGTTTTGAGAAACAAGTGCTATGTGGTGCATACCAGTCACAGATGTATGAATGAGATTCTGGAGTCAGTGATGATATCTCAAGAAACTGGGGCCTACTGTAACTCCATCCTCCAGGATGACAACATGCTCCTCCACAGAACCAGGATGATCAAGGGTACCTCCAGAATTTGGGAGTGAGTTGAGTACAGACCTCAATCGACTTGAACACTTGTGGGATCAGCTTGACCGTATGTGTATACTGGTTAATCATCAACAACTCTTGGGTGAGGAATGTGATTCCACTACACAGTTGAATGTGATCAGATTGGTTCCCAGCACTGGGAGGAGATATGAAGATGTTTTAGCTTGGTATGGATCTCCCACAGGCTTCTCAGGTTTGAAATTAATAAAAGCATTAACATTATCGGCATCATCATTTCAAGTTATACTGCATTGTAAAGAGGACTAATCAGACTTTTGAACAATATATTATACTGGTATCGCTAACAGAGAGAAAAAAATTGTCCCACACAATTTCCCTTTCTTTTTGTGCAAAGTTGAGATTTCTTCACCTAGACAGTTGCTCAAATCCCAAATTATGGTGCTGAAGAACCCAAATTTCACTCAACTACCCTATAACATTTGCATGTTCTAGCTAAATCAAGAAATTATACATGGTCTGATAGTTCCTGCTGCCGCCTCCCCTTGCATGCCACCATAAGGAAGACAGTCTCAGACAGCAGGTCAATACATTTTCAGCAAAATCTTTCTGCAACTAAGTCACAAAACCAAAGCTTGCAAGAGTGAGAGCAAGCCACCGATCTCATCCAGTAACGATTCGAAGTCTTTATTCTCAGGATTTTCAGGATGGTGCAAATTATTTTTATTTTAGCCAAAAACTGAGATCTTACTTAATCTTAGTTACTATAAAATATGACATTATCATGTAAAAGTTAAAATCCAAAATGTTAATTTGTTTACTTTTTCAAGCAGTACCATGTCAAGCAATGGGAGTAATTAGATGAGTGTTCAAAGCAAATCAATTTAAGTCATAAATAACAATTATATTTCTTGTTATTTCAAATTAAATTATGGGGTCTTTGACTGAGCAACATGTAATCAAAGATTTGCACATTTAAAAACATATTTGCATGTTTGTGTGAGTTCTTTTCAAGCAAATTAACCAAAAGCAGTTTGAATAGCCATATAAATCTAAAATATATACAGGTGTGGGGGGGGTTGCAGTATAAAAACTATAACTCTCATGCTCGTATCATCTCGGTGTTATAATCAGGCAATTCAAGGCCATTTTGACTGCAGGAAGGTAGTCCTGTGGATCTATTTGTGCAAAATACACAATACATTACTGATATTTTCACTACGGTTGTATTTAAAATAGTTCTCATGTAAGATTTAGATTTTCTGACACATGTCACGTGTTTATGCTGCACTTCCATTAAATTCATTCTGACCCAAAAACTCCTCTGTGTACATTTCAAGGTTTTTGCCACGACAGAAATGAAGACCCATGGTTTAAAAGTAGCTTGGCTTATGTCTAATTCTTCCTCTCATTTAGCAAATGGGGATCTATGAATATGCTCAGCCCACATCTCCACATGCCAGCAGATGACACTACCTGTCCTGCTATGATCTCGATATAAAGTCGTAAAGGTTTTTCCGAGTCAAAAATGCTCATCCAATGCTCCTGTCTTGCCCCAAAGGGCAGGTTAAGGGTCCCGCATGGCTCTTGTGGCTCTTCAAAGCAGAAGCAAAAGTCCCATCACCCAGCAAGCTGTCAGAATAGCATCCTCTACCTGAACATTTGGACAGTTTGCCTTCCTTAGACTGTAGGGGGTGACCTGGAGATTCAAGGCTAAGGCTTCATAGCTCACCAGGAAAACCTTACACTAGACATGTTAACAGGTTTAAAATTCCTTTTAGTATAACTGTAATGAGGTCTGAACATGCATTGATCCTTTTGTCTGGGAGACATATTCCTCCTGATTTTGGGCTTGAGCTCTGAATCTCCCATTTCTTTCTCCCTCTCACACACGCACACAACCACGCATGTGCACGTTTCAGCAACAAAAAGAGGACAACATATGGTATATTTCAAAAGCCGACACCTTTGAGTTGGAGGGCAAAAACAATAAAAAATGTATGGCTGAGAGTGAAAAGGCAGACCTTCTATTAAAGTTCTAAATAAGGTAAATATATAATGTGAAACAGTGTGAAGACACTAAAATGGTGTCAGAGTGAAAGGTGAGAGTAATTCCATCCCCTTTTCAAAAGCTTTTAACAAAGGTAGATAGGGAGATAGATGGCATTGTGTGAAGGTGTGTGCACCGTTCATGCATGCACATATGCCGTATCTGTGTGGAGGTGAGAAAACAAAAGGCGACCAGATGCATTTCAGAAACTTTCAAGAGGGAGCCCACAGATCAGCCGAGGCTCTTATCTCAGCAACGCCTCTGGGCTCCGGGTGTGATAGCTTTAATGGGCCAAAATAAAGAGCGGCTCCCATTCTGGTGCCGGACCGAGTTTCAAGAGAAAGACATCCAGGCAGAGAAGAGAGCAAAGGTGTTCATAGCGATGTTTTTTTAATGGCTCTGCCTATTTCTCTTCTATTTCATACGGCGTGGTGCTGGACATTAAATACGTCTGAAAGGGGCTCGGTTTCCTTTGACACGCGACGAGCGCTGGCTTTTTGCAGACCCAGGTTAAATGGCACTTGAAAATGCTTCTCTTTGATTTCCTCCTGCTGTAAATGTGCAGTTTATTGTTTGTTTTACAATAGGAATCCCACTGCCTGGCACTCCCAGGAGGATAAAGCAAACACAGAGCGGGTTTTATTTGAACTTCTCAATAAAGACCAAAATCAGACTATGGTGTTCTGATTTGCAATGACAGCATTTATTCTAGGGTATTGGTTTGCTTTATTAGGCATTTTTTCTCCATCTTCCTCTTCCTGCCATCAGGCTTGATTGCTGATGAACAGCGCTGATGCTCTGATGCGAGAGTCTCTCTTCTCCCTGTTCTGTTTCAGCCTTCGGAGCACCGGAGCACTGCCGGTCTCTCTTGCCCACGGACCACCGTCGGCTGCCGGGACACACTGCTGCCCTGGTTTGGCATCTGACCAAAAAGATCCACACATTCACATTAGGCAAAAAACAGAGAAATATGATGATGAGATGTAAGAGGTTAGAATAAAGATCTTTAATCCAGTCAAAAATACGATATATAATGGAGCAGTTGTACATGATGTTTTTGGCAATGTGGATTTTTCTCCTTATTTTCTCATATTATACCACATCCAGGTGATCTCTGCTTCAAATTTTCTGTGCTACAAAGGTCATAGTAAGTGCTTGCAGGTGTGATTAAGTCCGCTAATCTCAGGTTGAGATTTTCGGCGCTGTGGAGGCTGCACAACCACTTGCCCTTGAGGGCCAAACTTTTTTAAAAAACTAAAAAAAATGTATCTTTCCTGGCGTTTACACATGCAGGTGGAGAATCTGTACTGTGCCATCTGTAAAACACAATGCTATAATGTATTGCAACAATGGAAACAACATACCCAGATGCTGAAAGGAGATACTATTTTCCATCACACACTCAATGACAGAAACCTCTCAGCAGAAAGAGGAACTGTGCACTACAAGTCTTCCTGTCCACTAGTTGCTCATTTAGCAGTAGATCTTTCATTTCTGTCTTGATTTATGCTTCCTCAGTTTCGGCAACAAACACCGAAAGTTCACTGCTAAGCTGTGTTAGTTTCAATGCTTTATGCGGACAAATTTGATTATTTTACTAACTTAACAAGCACAGTTGCAAGACATACATGGAGTATAATAAAGAGTAATTTACTTATTGATCAACTGTCCAATGTAACACACTGTGTTTAAACTGACTAAATACAGATGTTGTATCAACACACCGTGAGTTTGAGTAGAGGGCATTTGGTCATTGTTCTCCCCCATCGCTCTCCTCCTCTTCTGGAGCACCGACAGCAGCTCTGCCTCCTCAACGTTTCGACCGAATCCCCTCCTGGAAGGTACTCTACGGTGGTGCTGGCGTTTTATGTTGTCCTGATGTGTAGATGGCAAAACAGTTTAAGTAACAATCAGTCTGCAGATTCGGATAAACAACTTATGTGTAAAGTGATGAATTACCAGCATTCCTTTCAACTCCAGGATGGCTGATTTTCTGTTTTCACCTTTTTGGTCCTATGACGAGATTTGTTTGGTAAATCTTTGGTTATAATTCTATAAAATGTGTTTTCTTATATAAAGAACTAAAGAAAAAAAGGATGATTAACCTTCCAGGAGCTGTCGTCCTCCTGTAAGCCAAGAAGTTAGACAGTCATTATGTAGAATTAAGTGTTGTATCTTTTGATCAAGTCAGCTTGTAAACTTCTGAAGTATAAGTAATAGTGCATCTTTTTTTTACCTGAATTCTCATGATGGGCCTCAGGACAATGCCTTTCTTTATCCTTTCCATCATTTCATCCACTGCCTTTGCCTTCATGTCAGACAGTGGAGCTGACTCTTAAAAAAAGACAATATTTGTACAGATTTGATACAGATTGGATGCAACTGTAATAATATTAAATGAAAAGGACTCACTGCGTTGATCCACCGCAACGGCTCCATCTTTCCTCCTGCTTTTCAGGAAGTCCTGTAAACTGGACAGTGAGAGAGCATTGAACTTTTCTCACTACTATAAATAAATAACTCATACGGTATGTTCATGTTTTTCTTCCCAGTATGAACAGAAACCATCTGAAAAACATACGGAAAGCTTCAGGTCTTTCAGTGAGGAGAAAATGTTGGTATTTGACATACTTGATGGCAGGGGTAGGTTGTGGTGGAGGAGGTGGAGGTGGGGGTGGAGGTGGAGGTGGAGCAGGGATGGATTCCTCTACCAACTCATTCATATTTTCCTCTCTGATCGGTTTTTCTTGTAACTGTCTGACTAAAAAGGAAGAACATTTTTTTCTATTGAAAGAATATAAAATGAAATGTGTTTTCCAAGACAGTGATATGAATCTGAACAATCAGATTAGTAACACAGCATGCCAAAGTTACCGTTACGCCCTCCTGAGGTTGTTTTTGTTAAAAAATGCAAAGACATCCTAATTTGCCCCAAAAAAACCCATAATGCCAGAGTTTGGTACCAAAAAAAAGGCTAATCTGAGACATAAAACAATGAATCCCATACAAACATGACAAGATGTAATCATGTTCAGATAACAGGAATTGCCATGAACAGATGCATAACAATCAACACAAACAAAGAACATGTGGACGAGACAAAGTGGTCCAAAATAAAGAAAGAGATTTAAACTGGCCAACATCAGATTCAGAACAACCATTAAGTTACGCAAGCTCACCACGAAGATACACACAGTGGCTACAAAGCATTTACAAAACAAAACCAACTATCTAAAGAGATGTGAAGAGACCTGCTGACCAGTAGGGACACAAAAGACACTATATGAGACAAAATGACAAAAATCGAGATAAAGCGAGAAAATGTTCAGCAAATCAAAAAACGGCAAAGAAATGAAGCAAGATCAAATTTGAAAAATGAAGAAAACATAAAAGATTAGCATTTTGGGGAGACACAAAACAAAGGCAGTCTTATCAGAGTGGTTTCGGTGTTTTTAAGTTCTAAAGGGAGAAGAGCATGGAGCTTTTAACTTGCTCACAAGGACATTATTTAAGAATTACATGAGACATTTCACACTGCAATCATGTAATGCATTATTACATATAGGGCCGTCTGACACCTTTGTCAAACATGTATTGCAACGGTCACCGCTGTGTCAAAAGCCTCAACAACACTGACAAAAGCACGTCATTCAAGAGTTTGTGGAGTGTTCACTCCAGAAGGTTTGTGATTTCATAAATATTGCAAACTGTGTCATATCATTAGCCTGGCTATCGCGATTATATTGCTGCGAGCAAATAAGTCTGGTCAATTCAACCGATTTCCAAAATCCCAAAAAAGTGGGAGCCAATCAATTTTGAGCTTATCCAAAGAGGCGGGCTCAACGCAGTGACACGACAGGAAGCAGCACCGTCAACATTGCTAACATGGAGCAGCGGCAGCGTTTGACACAGCGGGAGATTCCGTTTTCAGCACATTAAACGGAAATTTCTCTGTGAAATGTGAGCAACAAGTAGCCCTGGGGACATTTGTTGGAGGGAAAGACGTTTTCGCCTTGCTCCCGACCGGCTTCGGTAAGAGTCTGTTAGCCCTGCTGGCTACACACAAGTCAGAGATAAGAGTGCTGTGATTGGTTTAAACTTTGATTGATTTAAGCTTCGACCAATCACAAACACCGACATTTGAAGGAGACGGGTCAACCGTCCCTTCTGAGAAACAGTTTCTGTATTAGTCATGGCCAGATTATATGCTCGCAGCAATATAGTCGCGATAGCCAGGCTATCATATCATTAATCTGAGTGAGTGTGGGCCGAGAGGAGAAAAAAGGATGTGAGAATTGTGTCTTAAACAGGACTTCTCCATGCCGCTCAGCCATTGAAGCAGGTTCATTCACTGCTGACTGGAATCACCTAGTTATTCTACAAATGCACGACATGGAGATGACAGCCTCTGCTATTCATTACGCTCACATGCACTCCACATACAGAGGAATCCAGCTCTACTCACATGGTGGAACTGTATGTTTACTTGGTTTCAGTCGCTTTCATTCATGGTAAATGCTGCCGTTCAGCTGCTGTAAACCAGTTTTATAAGCTGCTTTTACTGGGACAAAAAGCTGATGGTGTAGAGGCAAGTTTCTCCTCCAGGATCCACTGGCCACAGGGAGGTTAGAGAGGTTTCTCATTTTACAGCAACGGCAGACCATTTGGAAAAGGACATTTGCCATTTTTGGATCTTGGAGCTGTTGAGTTATTCTGCGTTTTGCCACTATTTGTCCCTTACCAGTGGCTTTAGTTTCAACATGGCAGACCGCCATGGGGCTCCACTACCGGCTTACCCGTCATATGTATGAACAAATATAAAATTCTGTGCTTAGGAGAATGTGTCAGAATAATAACAAATGTCATTTGTTATGGGTCCCTTTAAGTGGTCCAGCGTTTCATAATCTAGCAATAATCCTCATGGAATTTCTCAAAGGACTCTGTGCAGATGCCATGATGAGTTCCTGTTAAGCCCTTAAAATCCTGCTAAATTAAATTTTTTGTTTATTTACATATATTTTTTTGTCCAAAATGGGTTCTTATGTGTACGAAGTACAGTATTTTACTGGTCTAAATTTACTGCACCTTTGCTGATGTGTTTTTGTAGCTGTATCAACTGTTACTGCAGGAGCCTCACGCATAACTTGGATTGCGACTGGTCTGAAAAGGTGTTTACTGAGGTAAAACACATTTGTAATGTTCTCTGCACAGGACACTAACTGGTTAACTGTGTGATATCGCTGCTACCTTCCTCCTGCAGCTGTGCGACAGATGTGTTTGCTTCAGACAGTTGGGTTTCCAAAGTCTTCCTCTCCTCCTCACTCTTCTCCAGCTGCTCTCGCAGGTTCTGCAGCTCAGAGAGGACACTGCTCTCCTCTGTGGCATCTTTACTGTGTTTTACCTGATCAAAGGGAACGAGAAAAACTGACACTGATGCTAAATTTTAATAAACCAGATATCCATCTTGTGCTATCTTGACACTTTCACACACCTGGCCCTGGTAGTGGACATGTATATCACACAGCACTGTGTTAATATGGGATATCTGCTCCAGCGCCTGCTGCAGCTGCATCCCCACATCAAGGTTCTGCATCTCCATCGTGCTCTGTCTTTTCTCAGCCTTCTGCTCCACCAGCATCTGATGAGACAAAACAGATCCGGCTTCACCTCAGACATTTTCAGCAAGTCTTGATAACCATCCACTTCAAGGGAGAATAAAATGGAAAAGAAATACATTAACTACAAAGATCCGCCATTAGAGGAAAAATGAAGTGAGTTTTGAATTGCTGGTTGTAGAGTTTCTCTCCCCGGGAGGTTGTCTCCATACACAGAAAATGTTTTCCGTGTTTGACTGAACAATGACTTGGAAGCCGTCATTACTCATCAGCTTCAATCTAGAGTGGTAACAATGCAAAGAGCGTCATTATGCCTCCATTATGAAAAAAAGAAGAGAAAAAAGACTTCACTGCAAGATGTGATTTTGTCCTCAGTGGTGTGACAAATGAATACACCATTTGTAGTTAATTACTGAAGTGTAGCGCTCCTTAATCAGAAGCTGATGTAAATTAACCTGTTGATCTTTTTCATGATATTTTGTCAACTGCATATGTTTCTTTATTACTGAAATAGAAATATATCGTGACAGATCTGTTATTTAAGTAAATATATCTTTAGAAAGAGGACTCTGATATGATCTGAATATTATTATCAAATGTAAAAAATTATTTATCCACAATGGAAAAAGGGGAAAAAAAAACTATTCTCAACACTGACGTCCTGTGAATGTTTTCATACTCTGAACAGTTCATAACGATCATAACAAAGTTAGAAAAAGCAGCACGTTATTTCCAGTAAACTGGATTGAATGATAATTACTGTACAGAATAGTAAGATCATGTTGATGTTTTATATATCTAAATCTGTCTCATGAGAATACAAATAATAAAGGTTGTTCACCTGTCTAATACAATTATTTAATGGTCAGAGTCTTTTGCTAGTCATAGTTTTTTTAATGCCAACAATGTACTGTACATAAACTCAAATGCTGTCACCATATATTTTACAGGACTCTGTCAAATAATTGCGGGGCTAATTACTGGTTCCACTACATCAGATGTTTGCTCTTAAACAAAATAAGCTTCTCAGTCTGGCAGTGGGTAACATATTTTGTCTAAAATACCTGGGTGATCTGCAGATTTGGTTACTGACTAGATGCCTCCAGCATGATTCAGCCTCCACCTTGTTTTGCTGTACAGCTTCATTTTTTTCACGAGCTAACGAATGCGCCACTTTTTGTGTTTGCATTTTCACTTTAGCCTCATTTAAGCCCTAATGTTGTTGTTGAGTGCTGAAACGGGTTCACTTGTTGTCCTTAAACTTTAATACTGTTAATTATTTCAATTTTATTGAGATTTTATTGATTACATTAGTGAACATTATGAACTGCTCTGTGCAGATAAACTTGCCTTGCTTATGAATACATTAGGTGGTGAATTTCCAGTTCAAAGCAGAATCCAGCTTTTGTAGTCACCATTGTCTGTGATACTCGTTCTCAGACAGCACTGAGAAAATGATCCCACTGCATTCTGGTCATAGCGGATTGATAAAGTATTCTCGGTTGTGTGAACATTTTCCACGAGTAAATCACCGGTCCGAGAAGAGGAAATGTGATAGAAAGTGGTTTTCACTTCAGTTTTCTCTCCTGTAGCAGCAGGTCTGGTGAGCTCTGTGTCTGCAACATGCACCAAACTAGCTTCACCCTGCAAATTACACCACTCTGATCCGGGGTCCCTCTTCAGCAGGGAGCAGTTTTCACACAGCAATTAGCACCGTTATTTCATACACACCCATATTCAAACACAGACATGGAAAAAAAAATGAAAGAAACAAACAAAGACACAGACGCACACACATACACACAAAAGCTCCAAATTGCTTCCTGTTTGAGGATCGGCATCATTATACCACCATGCATCGCAGAGAAGAGGTGTGAATGCTTGTTGTTTTCAAAACACATGAAAACACACAAATAGCAGTGCATACAAGAGGCATTCAGTGCTGGTCGGGGAGGGGGTCTTTTAACATGAATTGAGAGTAAAGGGGCTGAATTGTGTGAAGAGTTAGGGGTCCTTTTCACAGGTAAGGACCCCTGCGCGGCAGCCCATTGTGCGCCTGTCCAGTAAAACGAGGACACTGCACACAAAGGCGACAATTGCTATATGCTCAGGGAAAACATAAAGGTGTCAGGCAAAGACAGGTTGTGCTTAAAGACCACTATTCTCCAACAGCAGCAATGATGACCACTAATTATGGGGGAGGGAGGGGCTAAATGGGGAGGGAAGGGAACAGAGATGCCCTGAAAGAAAAGCCCCTCATTAAAGGAGCAGCTGGGACAGCAAAAAACCGGGGTGTGTATATGTGTGTGTTTGTTTGGATAGGAGGATTTAAGTGAATTGATGTTTTCCCTGCTTGTGTACAAGTGTGTGTTTGTGCTTTTGTCCTGTGTGTGAATTCCCAGCCTCATTGAGAGAGGCAAAATCTGACCCTCGGTAAGAAAATAGAGTATGGAGACCCCCTATGATGTCTTGTTACCTCTACTGCTCCCTGAAAGCACGGCAGTGTCCCTGTGTGTGCGTATGTGTGTGCGTCTAGTTGTGTCTTCCTGTCCCTCTGCTTTGTCCGCGCGTCCACAGCTGCCTGAAGGTCAGCGTCAACACGTCTTCCACCTTCCTGTGGCACGACCTGTCACCCTCAGTGTCTATAGGTGTGAATGTGACAGAAATATTTTGTGAAATGCTGCTAACACACACACGTACGCACACACATAAACACACACCTGATGGGCTAAGACTTCGGCGTGTTGCCGGAGGCCCTGCTCCAGTTCCAGTTTCTGAGAGATTTCTGTGAACTCCTCTGTGACAAGCTGGGAGACTGCACAGAAAACACAGAATAAAACCTTTAATATTGTTGAAAACATATCATGAATTTATGATCAAAGAAGTGATTTCAGATAGATGCAACTCTAATGCTCCAAAAAACTGAGATGTTAATGTAAAATGTACATAAAAAACAGTGGAATAATTCACAAATGTCATAAAGCTACATTTGATTTAAAAATAACGTCAAATCTGAAACAGTGTCATGAAAACTACCAGTTCATCTTGAATTTAATTGCAGCATTGTGTTTTAGAGAGGTGGTGCAGGGTGACAGTCTTAATAAAGCCACTTTCACACTGAAATTAACACGTCGACGCGGGTTTTTTCAGAGCCGCGATCAATCTGCATTTGGCTCCTTTCACATCGACCAAAAAACGCGCGTCTGATCCTCTACTGGCGGCTGCGTTGCTCACAGATGTGAGTCTGGTGATGCAATCACGCTGCGTTCACGTTAACAATGTTACCCAGAGCAACAGAAATCTAAGCAAGTAAACAATAATTGTTGCCATTTTTCTGACTTGTGTAGCCTATTTTTAAGTTAAAGTTTTGTTTAAAT
>JAVQJG010165372.1:0-26576 GCA_036024015.1 Craterocephalus amniculus
TAAGATGCCTCTGTTTACAAAATTCTTCTTCGTCTGTCGCCTAGTTTCTCGCTCTGGAGCTCCCCCTACAGCTTTGGGGTGCGCACTGCATGGTAAACATACCCAGACTTGCATTGATCAGCTTTAAGTGTTTTTGCAGTGTGCTGGAGAACAATAATGTCTTTCAGATGTCATAAAGTGACAAAACAGCAGATCTAAAGAGCAGACACACACTTCAATTAAAACATCAAATGTGAATTTGTTACAGTAACAAACAGTATAGATCAGTGGAGCAGAAGGTAGAAGAGCTCATTGGTTCACTCAGGGTTTTGCGTGTTTAGGATGCGGGACGTGGGAGGCAGTGGGGAATCTGGGCAACCAGCAGGTAGAAGCAGGTGGAGAGTGAGCAGACAGGTAAGCATAAGATGATCAGCCAGATCCAGACAGGGTTTTTGAGGCAACAAAGAGCAAAACTCCTTGTCTTCTGGTAGCATAGCAGAGACGACAATCTGTCAGGGAACTGCTGGAGTCTCCAGCCAAATAAACCTGATTCCTGACTGCCAGATGCAGGGCAGATGTGAAGTGGATGGCTGGAGCAGGACCCAGCAGGAAAGCCTGCCTAGCACTCCACCCGCAGCTGAACGCTGACAAAGTTAAAAGGAGTTCTTCCCAGCCAACTGCCCGGAACAGGAGCTCAGCCATTAAAGGCCTCTTCAATGTGAGGAAAAGAACTCTAAATTTGATTTAAAACTTCACACAAAGTTTCATGTCATCCAGTCTTTGTGTCTTCAAGACAAGTCTGAAACTTCTGTAAGGGATTAATTTCACCACATTTCAATAACACATAGAGCTGAGAGTCACTTGCAGAACAATGTAAATGTAAATCATGGTTAATGATATCATCCAAAAGTAGAATCTTCAAGTCCAGAACCCTGTGAAATCATAAAAAAACTCTGGTACATGTGAAGAGCAAGTTATTAACATAAAACTAATGTAAGTGCAAGAAATGTCTGTTTTTAAAGAATTCTTTGGCTATAGTGGCTTTTTATCAACAGAAAAGGTGGTTAGAGAGCAGCGAATATCAATCAGCAAAGGGACAGCAGAGAAGCACAAAAGTTGTGTTGGTATGACCTATTGATGGTTTTGAAGCTCTGATTCTTGACAATATCTCTGATCGATTAAATCATTTGGAGACATGCAGTAAAGAAATTCTTAGAAAGTCCAAATGAGTTACTTTGCACAATTTTCTGAAGTCATCCTGTCGAATATTGGACTTACACCAACTGTCGGATAGGATAAATCACTTCTTTCCCCGTAAAAGAATGTTGTTGGCCAAAAATAAGTCTATAAAATGATTACTCTTAAGAAATAAAAAATAAAAAGGAAAGGAATAAAAAGAAAAAAAAGAGAAGCAGCACAATGGCAACTTGGCTATTGAATTAAAAAAAGACGTAGGATTGTGCCAGCATGGTTAGAAGAATCTTAAATATAGATTATGAATTGTGATAGTACCATACATTCATACTGTATGTGACTGAAGAGCAAACCAAGATGTTCTGAATTAATTACTGCAGCAGAGATACTCTGTGTGGTATGGAAGTCCAGAACTAGGGGAAGATGTATAACTTTGTGTGCAGTGCTCTCAAATAAAGGCTTTTTTAAAAAAAATCTTTTGTTGAGCTGTTGAATTTTTAACACAAACACATGAATATGAATTAGGCCTCAAGAGGACTGAATGCTTCTCCTGCAACATAGAGGTTGCGTTCAATGTGAGGACATATAAAGTTAAAGGACAGGTATCGTTTGCATCAGTCATGTTCAAAATCATATCTGTGGGTTGTGTTTACTGTCAAAGAGACATCATCCCTTACCTGGATTATGTTCAAAGAATTGAGAATGCATTGAGCTATATACCTTGTCTTTTCTTTGCTGACAGTTTTTTAAAGCTTGATAGTTCATTACTAGCCTTTCGCATTGAAAGTGTTTGTTGACTATTGCTGTTTCACATCAATGTCTGATTGCTGTTTCATAGGCTGTAATTATTTATGGCACACATTAAAGGGAAAGATGCTCTTTTGTTGTTTGTTCCTGCAATAGACACAAGTAAATATACATGGATGCAGACTGAACAGTCTTGAGGGCATGAGAATAATTCATTTAAAGCAGACTTATGCACATCAGTCATGCAACATTTTCAGACCGCACCACAATTCTTTGGTGCATCTTGAATTCTACTTTTACTATCTGTGTTTGACAAAAACGACATTTCTTTTTAAAACAATCCAAGTTCTCTGAGCTTTGCTCTGTTTTTAAATGGTGTCTCATCTTCTGCTTGGTTACAGATGCTGCACATTTATTTGACCTCAGTAATATTTCACAGCGTGTGCACTCTTTATGATATTGACGTAGGCTGAACCTTAGATACTCGTTTATCCATGTTTTATGTGTATGACGAATACAGCAATTCCACTTCTAAGCTGGTTCTGCAGTAATTTCAAAGACTTTACCTCAGAATGACCCCTGGGCACAGTTGAGCACATTATATTATGTAATATCAGACTGATGCCTCTTTACCATGAATCTGACCATGACTAAAAGGTATTATAAACATCTGCCACCTGTTTTCAACTGATAACACTAGCTATTACAAGAGGACGTCCACCTTAACATCATCTTAGATTTAAAAAGCACATCTGATAAATAAGTTGGAAAATCCAGTGAAATATAAGTCAGTAAACTAGATGCCAGATGAATGGTCCCTGCATGGAGTGTTAATACTCAAATTTTATTACTTGTCACACGCAGTCATACTTTGTAGACACTAAAGGACATAATACTCAACGATTTTATTTGAGGCATTTGTGGGATGGTGATTTCAGTTACCAGAGTTCGGGGGTTTAGGCTTCTCTTACCTCTGGCCTGTTTCATCACATCCTTCTTGAAAGGTGGATTTTGGGATTTTAGTGGTCAAGTAGACACTGGTCTCATCGTGGTTGTTTTTGAACAGTTTGTCCAAATGTGTCAGGCACATGTTCCTGCAGGGAAGAGAATTGTTAGGTTTGGTTGGGTGCTACATGTCAGAGCAAACTTCACAAGGTGATTGGTGTTTATGTCATCTTTCAGTGGTAAATACACAATTGTAGTCTGAAAAGTTCCCTCATAGTGCATTTTCAGTGCAAATTCCCATCATGTCACCTATTTTGGTCTGGTTAAAATAAGCATTAAACCGTTCTCATTGGAGAAAAAAGCTTTAAGCTCTTTAACAAGTTTTAATGGATAAAAGGATAAAAGTGACATCAAAATGACAAAATAATAGGAAAGAGATTAGGCAGATTGATACTCTCTCTTATGTCTTGTCAAGATAGCACTTAAATGTCCTGGTTAGAGGCAGATGATTTCTGATGGCCATTTTTTTCCACCTCCTTTGAAAACCCCGGTTCAAATAGACTCACTCTTGTCAGAACCTAAGCAGAAAATCTCCTCTTGTGTAACAAAGATTGATTGACAGGAACACATGGGCCAGCTTTTTAATTTTCACTCCTCACTTCAAATTAGACCTGCACCTGGGATAAAAGCCTTGTCTATCCTACTTTAAGAACACCCGAATGATAGAAAATGGAAATTCTTATTAGTAAAAGACGAAGGATTCTCTCTCTGCTTGGTCTATGAATTGTGCTGATGGCTGACTTTTCTTTCCCTTTTTTTAAGCAGATAAAATAGTGATGACAACTGTCCTTTTCAGGGATTTTGTCAGCATGAGTTAAACTGATAAAACATCAATGGATTTGAATGAAGTTAACCATTTTGAAAAGTTTTGATATTAAAAATAGCCCATATATTAGTGTTGAAATTTAAAAAAAAAATTATTTTATTTTTTACATTTTGTCAAAATTAACAAAAATATACAAAGTTTCTAATAAGCCAGGCGCTGCAAGGATCTCTTTGTTGTGTGGGCTTTTCTTTCTGTCACAAGACTAAATAGGCACCAGAGAATAATAGTAAATGTGCTGCCTTTTTTACTGTGTGTTTTTTATGAGACAACATACATTAAACTTGCTGTAGCTGCAGTAAATAATGTGTGTTATAAAACTGTGTTCGTGAAAGAGCTTGTAAACATAAAGAGCAGCAATGAGGTCAACGTCAGAGTGATTGTAAAGCTGTGCGAGCAGTGAAATAGCTACAGCTTAATGCTTCAGGACAAAATGGAGCTGAGAACACTGCAACATGCCTCTGTTTGCAATAAAATAGGTGATTGGTGGCAAAACCTTAACTGACCTCCATTGTGTTGGCGATTTAATTTATAAGGAAACGGAGCAGAAGTTAGTGTGTTTGGGTTTGAAGGAAGGTTTTACCAAATAGAGCGTTAATATTATGGCCCAGACTGAGAAGTTATCAGTCTTTTGAATAATCTGAGTAAGTCAGGATTCTGATATTCCAAAGGTACTGCAATGTCCAGTGGGAAAAGCCATCATCTCCTATTTGATTAGTACGATTATTTCATGAATGATTGCATGATAAGAGAGTGAATGTGTGCGCAATGCTCGGCATCCATTCCTTGCAGGTGTTGCAGATGTGTCAACACAAGAATGCAAACACTCACTGAATGTCCCCAGCTTTTCAACTAACTTGTCACTTGGTGCAAAAAAAAAAAAAACAGCTCATGGATTTACATGTTTAAAACTGTTTATTTTTCAAACTAATAGTCAAATAGTAAATTAGTCAAAAAACTTTGACCAATCCCTGCCATTCGGTCTGAATGGGGGGAAGGCTTTGAATGGCGCGTTTGACGGGAGGGGGTGGATCTTACAGTGAGTGCCACGTGCAAATCTTGCTAGCTCTCCAAATTTACCAACCCTAAGAGTGGTATTTAAAACTTATGTTTGAATTTGCCTTAATAGTGAACTTTGCATGATAAGTCATACAGTGATTACTTGTAGCAACACAACATTCTATAATGTAGACAAATGAAACTTGAAGATTGCAGTAATAACAGAAAATGGAGGAAACAAACTCGTCATTGAACAATTTCTGTTTGTGACATTTTTGTAATGTTAAGTTAATTTTGCTGTTTGTCCCCATAAAACTTAGGTATTTCCCTGATTTTTGTCATGTCTACTCACTTACACAAGGTAATGTGATTTTTAATAAAACTTGTTCATCAACTTTTTAACTAACTCATTTAAATTGCTTTAATGCTTGAACCCTCTTAGTGTTTGTTAAAGTATGCCAGAAAAAGTTTCTATTTCAGAGTAAGATGATGGAATTTAAACACTTGATTTTACTGGAGCTTGGATGAATCTATTTACTGAGACAAAAATGACAGCCAGCTTTAAGATTCATCTCACTGATCTGTTTCATTATGTTTGGCAAAAGGCCCTGTGCCATTACCAAGAGTACTATCATAAGTTATGAATGAGGCAAATGGCACAACACATCAGTGCTCATTTAAAGCTGTTTTGGTGTCACTGCACTCTGCAGAGGCCTAGACAGTATCAGACAAAGAGCAAAATGAGCTTGACGTGCACTTCTCTTCCTTCAGCTCCACTTCATTTTGTACTGTGAGGCTGGCCTTGCTGCAACCCAACTCATGTCAAGCTGTTCAGGACCATCCAACTTCACCCCTCAACGCACACATAAACACAAACACACTTGTATAATAAGTGGAAAAGTTGACTTGGCCCCATCATCGGGAGAGGTTTTGTTTCCTTCAAGCATGTTGTAAGGATTAGCACATTAAAGCAGGGGTCTGTCATGATCACTGTAGAGGGATTTGTGGATCATTAGATGAGCTGCTTGCTAACATGAGGCTTCGGGGAGAAAGCGGGTTCCCCCCTGCCAGGGAACTTCATCAGGGGACTGGAAAAGTTTTGCCATTTGATGTATGTTTTGTCATTAGCAGCCGTCTTTTATGATTAACATTGTGGCCCTTTGGTTCACCCCATCTTTGCTGGCTTGATCTGACTCCACAGCCTCGCCATATAAGGACATATCAAGAGTTCCTATGGCCTGAGACAGCTGATTATTTCTTAATGCAAGTGTAAGCAGCACATCTCAAAATGACAAGATATATATTCTCACGCTTCAATAAGGCTGTAACTGCTTTGAAAGCAATACATTTCTTCATCAAATGTTATTAATGTATTACCAAAGATAACTTAGAACTTCTTTCATGTTGTTTCATGCATGCTTCCTTATTCTTTTAGTTTTAAACTCCTGATATAAAAAGGCAAGAGTTTATGCTGCAAGGAAATAAAGTACATTTTTAGACTCAGTATTTGATTAACCTTCAAAACTACATTTAGGTACGTTGTAGTTAATGTCTTCTCATATTCTTAGTATAAAGAGAGAGGGGCACAGACACACAGATACTTGTCAGTATTTTGTCCAAATATTTTTTTTATATATCTGTGGAGAAAAACAAACAAACTTAAGCCAGTAATTACAGGAGACTGGTATCACCTCAGGTTGGCTCAAAGTCCATCCAAGTGAGTGGATGTTGAAACATTCAGAAGAAAGTCTTTTCCTTCAACCTGCCCCAGTGTACACTTTTTACTGTAGACACTTCTCTCTCAGTATCTGTCTGTAAGCCAACACTTTTGCGCAACAAACATCCAAATGACAAGAACATTCCAAGTTGCCTCAGAGACTCCAAAACAAACTGAGAGCAAGATTTTCAAAGAAAACCAGTAGCAAATTCAGTTGTTAGATTATCTTTACAAATGGGCATTCTTAGTAATAGCCACAGGGTTCTTTCATGGCCCGGAGGCTGGGAGCATCCCACTGGGGACCAGGAGCCAGACGAGAAGAAACCTCCCACTCTGGGACCGCCTCGGAGACAAAAACAGAACGCGGCGTCGGTGGTGGCAGCAGCATGTACGGCAGTTAGGACAGAGGTGGTGCCGACCAGGACTGTGCTGTGTGGACAGAAGTGCTGGACGGAGCTCGATGCTTGTACTGGTGACAAACAGGAGACACTGTCACAAGCGACAGACGGATAACTGAAAAAGGTTTAATGGAATAACAGAACCAAACTTAAAAACACTGGAGAAAAACAACAATAAACCATGCCAGAAGAAAAAAACAGGTGAGAAACCACACAAGAAATGATGCAGCCAAGGACAGGGGAAACAGGGTGAGGCAATTAGCAAAAAGAAACCAGGTTTGATAATGAGCGAGCAGGAAATAAAGGTAAAACAGAACACAAGGGACAAAACTCATCTAAATAAAACAAAAAACAAGACAAAACCAAAAATCAACAAAAGGATTATAAATCAAAAACAAAACCCACAGACCATGGCAGCTAATTCATCAAATAATCAAGTAGAGATTCAAGGATTTTGACATTCACACATGTTCTGGAAATGGGATTTGTGCACGGTGTTGGCTCAGAGTAGGAAGGTTTGAATCATGAATGGTGAACGTCTCCTAGTCCAGGTTTTCCACCAAACACAAATGTGCATGCACGTTAACACACATTTTGTCGTAGAAAGTAATATGTAACACTTTCTTACATTAATTAGATAACTTAGGGGAGGATATTATGTGACTTAATTCATGCCCCTGCTGTAAAAATGAAGCTACAAGAAGTTAAAAATTAAAAGGGACAGGCATAGCTGAGAGCAGTGTGCATCAGAAATGTGAGAAGGACATTTACATTTCTTTCCTTGTGACCTAATTAATGCAGCAAGCAAGGTGCTGAAAAATTACACTTAGTAGAAGCTCTGCAAAGGTCACAGCTCATTCACACTTTTGTAAGGTGTATGAAATGAACTTCAGGTGAAGTTGTAGGGATTGAGTTTGTATTTTATCAACAAATTCTCAGTCTTTGTCTATTGGTTGCAGTTCATTAGGGTGATTTACTGCTCACGAGGGTAACAGATTAGATTACATCTAAAATACATTCATCCTCAACTTTTAGAAGAATAGATGTGTTAGATGCAATAACAAAGGTGACAAAGGTGTGTTTATTTCTGAAGCACACTTAAATACAGTTATACGAACAGAACTACAGTTAATCTACAGATTTACATCCCAAACAGAGCTGTAGGGTCATACGGGAAAGGAAATGCATTTTCTTTCTTTGGAAATGTAATCTAAAGCAGAGATTCCTTCTTTTGCTTTGTAAAAAGTCACCTGCAAAGCTTGCCAATCAACATGACTGGCAGTTCTGTAGATGGAAAGACTAATTTCTGTCTGATTTTGATTGGTTTGTCAGCTTTTATCTTGGGACCCTATTTGGAACATTTTCTTACTCTAAAAGGACATGTCTGTCAGGATGACTGACAGGCCTCAAGCCCTGTGTGGAAAAACAATGATTCCCTGCAGCTCCCTCTGCAGCTATCTTCTGAAGCACGATGGAAATACAACCAATTTGTCTGCAAGTAATTTAGTTTATTGTCAAAGGACCTTAATGGAATTTAAGTAAGTGTCCACATCAGGCTGATGCATTTAGTCAGTTTGTTTAGCAATCAACTACATTTCTTTTTTATTGCTTATCCTCCCATTAGCTGCATTTTTTCCACATGTTGAACCTTTGGAAATGTTGAACCTACATCAATGGGGTCCTTTGTTCAGTCGCTTGCATCTCAGGTGCAAGAACCAGGCACAAACTAAGGTATCTGCAGCCTAATAAAGTGGATGCAAACTTCTTTTGTTTAATTGTCTGTCGATTGTTTACTTTACATAATATAGCCTATATTTTAGATCTAAGTGAAAATGCAAAACACCAGAAGTTTAAATAACTTTTTAGCTTACTGGGAAAATAGGGCAGTTTCAGTTAAATGCTCCTGGTCAAAATGTGTCCAATGGTGCTGATGATTGGGTGACTCTACAAGAAATCTTTGATCACAATAATGCAGAAAGAAAGTGTTAATAATATCAAGACTGGACTGGACATTTATATTCATCCATATAAATATCTATATGTATATGGTATATTTTCATAACATGTAACAGTCTCTTTGTGAACATGTGTTTATCTTCTGTTAACATCTTGTCAGCAACATGTGAATCCACTGCCCCTACTTTGCATGTCATGCTTGTTGGCTGTTGTACTGAGCTCAGCAAAGCTGTTCATTAGTGATCTAGTAGGATCGTTAACATTCTCACACTATTGGACCTTGCTGCTCACATAAAGTGTCCAAGGTGAACTGGTACACAGCGTTCAATTCCAATTAATATATTGCTCAACTTGGATTTGGGAATGCAACCGGAGCGTGCATTAGTGGATGAATTTACTTGGACACCTTGAGACAGATGAGGCTGTCAATGCATTGAATTCCGTTCTTGGCAAACATGACTCTGGGAGCACAGCTTGTGATTATTTGTCTAACTTTTGAACTAAGCTTTTAACATTCTTGCAAACATTGCATCTATGTAAACATTTTGCTTTATGATCATCCAGATTTATTGAAATGAGGACAGTGGTAAGAATTTAGCTCAGTTTTACTGGAGAATGAAGGCTGACTCACTGTGTTATGAACAAAAGAGCAGACCTGTCTTGTTCTTCTAAACATTACTTTATATTTTGGAATGGAGACAGCTTGGAGGGTAAGAAATTACGATACACCGTGTAACTACACCTAGGAGTGGAAATGTCACACTGAAATATACATTACATTTAGTTATTGATCGATCCAAGCCAACAGACCTGGATCAACATGGCAGTTTATCGAATATGTATTTAAACAGAATTATTGAGTGAGGTTTTAGTGTTTTATTGCTGCAGTGATCTCACAGTTTAGTCACCATTAATAATTACGCCGTGCATGTAATAAAAATGTCATCTTTTTCTAAGTTTAGCTCATTCGCTGTTGCTTTAGGATGAGTTAAGTATTCAGTTCAGTCTATGAAGGAAATGAATCAGACAGAAAATCTGAATTTCGTACATCTGTAAATACCGTTATTTCGAGCAAGTTATTTCGGCACCCGACACAGTTTGACTTCATTTGACTGTTTTAGATGAAAGGATCACAGCAACCACTACAGTGTTTTACTTAACAAAGATCAGCCTGAGTTTCTTTTCTGTGTGCTTGTGTGTGTGGCTGTACGTGTGTGTTCTTTAAGCAGTAGGGGAGGATGTTCTATCTGACCCACGGCTCCACAGGGCTTTATCTCTGCCTGTGTTCCATATTATTGATAGCTGCGGTGATATTGACAGGCGTGGTGGTGGTAGGAAAGGGAAAATAGGAGTTTGATATGACATATTGTGCTTCTCAGCAGGTCCCATAAATAACTTTGACACATTTTTGTATGCATGGGAAGGCCTCTGATTCAGCCTCCCATAAAAAATAAACTTCTATTATGGAATGTATTTGTCAAGTGGTGCTGTGATGGATGGACTAGTGTTTAGCCCTTGGCAGGTGGATGGGACCCGCCACAGCAAGCAGGCTTGTGGGGAGAATTTGCTAAGCAACTGGGGGGAGGTGGAGGGGTGTAGGTGCAATTATTCAGAATGAAAGGGAATCATTTCACCACCTGCTTTCTGTTTCCCATCATGCATTATTGCATCAGTATCATGTCCTCTTTTACAGTGAAAGTAGAGACAGACAGGAAAGAGGACAAAGGTGACGTGGGAGTGACAGTCAATGTGAAGCAAGAGTGAAATGAGCATAGGTTAGAATTAATGGTACAAAATATGTAGTCTTACCAAAAAGAATCAGACATTAAGGTTGTCATTTTTTTGTTTTTGAACTTTTACACAATCTTTTTTCTCATAAAATGTCAGTTTTGGTTGCGAGAAATCAGATTAAACAGACTAATTGAATTAGCTCTGTTTTTAGATGACAGAAGTCAGCAAATATGTTAAAACAATATTATAAAAAAATGTAAATCACAACCTCAATTCCAAAAGTGTGGACATTGTGTAAAATTGAAATAATAATAATAATTTGCATATTCCATAAAGCAATAATACTTCCTTTACATTAGAATATAAAAAACATCAAATAGATATTTAGACATTTTTCTTTTTTCCTTTTTTTATTAAGTAGCATGGTGCCCCCATGGTGTGCAGCAGCACATTTAGGTAAGTTAAAATATAGCGAAAACAAAGTCCTGAAAAGTAAGTGGTTCTGAAAATAACTGACTGAAAAAGTATGATGAAATTAATTAGTTGGATGGAAAAAAGTCCGAATTCAAAAAGCAGCGTAAAGAGGCAGAGTCCCTCAGAAGCAAATGTGTGCAAAGGTTCTGCCATCTGCATGAAACAACCAACAAAATGTGGAGCTGTTTTAGGAAAATGTTCCCGATTATAAACTTGCTCGAACTTTGAATATTCTGTGACTTACTGTTCTTGATATTATCACACAGTTCTGATAATCTGGACACACATCTTTCTTTCATAAGGAATCAATACTGGAGGCCGATGACTGCGTTAAAAACAAACAGGCATGATGTTGTTACAGCTTGGGCTCAGGAACAATGCCACTGTTCCACACGGTTTTCTCTGGGACACTTGTGGGCCTATAAAAGGAAATTTGAAATTATTTTTGGAAATAAGGGATGCTGTGTCATGTGGATCTAACAGGAGAAAGACCATCTGGCTTGTTATTGATATTCAGTTGAGATAACCTGAATCTCTGGTGGTATGAGGATGTATTAGTGCCGATGGAACTGGAAACTTCTGTAAAAGTACTACGAATGCATAAAAATAAACATACAGGCATCAGGTCCTGCAAATTTCAGCAAGACAATGTTAAAGTACATGACAAAGTCTTTTTCAGCAATGTGACGTCATAAAAGAAGCGAGCAAGTTCGGAACTGGCCTGCCTGCAGCACAGATCTGTCACCTGATGGCAACATTTGTAGTTTTTGAGACTTTCAAAATGAGCTTTTTTCTTCAAATACTGCTCTGGACTACAACCTGTCCAGGATTTACCCGCCTCTCGCCAAGTAGCTGCTGCGATAAGCCCAGTACATTTTATTCAATTTTATTATTCAATACATTTTCTATATTCTGTTGTGAATGATAAATTAAATCTGCAATAAATTTCATACCGTTATTATTTATTTTTATTCTACACAGCATTCCAACCTCTAAGAACTGGGAAAGTAAAGCAATTGAATTTCCCTCTTAAACTATCCCGTTCTTTCATAAATTGTGCTGGAGTGAGAATATGTGCATGCACACAGCATGTGCTCATGTTATTCCTTCACATTGCAGCAATGTGCTTTTGTTGTCTTCAACAAGACAGTGAAAAGAGAACAACATCCCACATGCCCCCTTAAGTGTTCTTGCTCAGCATCATTGATTCATTTTTCTGCTTCATGTCCCACAGGGCATGTTGGATTTCATTTCATGACTTCATCTTCTACGGTGGTAAAGACGTCTTGACACACATGAAAATAAATGCATGCTGGCACATGCGCCCACAAACACAAAGGTGGCAAATGAGCGCCTCATGTAAACAAGTTTCTTCAAGGCTGCTCAGTTTAAATAGTTTGTTGGCAGCCTCAAGCAAGTTTCTCCTCTCCTCACAGGTAAAGTGTGCAGTATAGATCAGGTTTAACTGTATAATTTTTGAAAAAGCCTTCACCAAGCTGTGAAAAAAATAGCAAAGACTTTTAGTTAAGTTACAGTGAAAAGCTGTCTTTAAAGTTTAGCATTTGGCACTATATATATATCCAGACAAGCCATCCTTTATTATATGAAAGGCTCACGACTTTTACCTCTACTACATACATAGTAATTGTATGATGTAAAAATCAGTTAAACCTTTGCAGCGGGGTTCCAGTTTGAGCAGTCACCCGTGAACTTGCTGAACCAGAAAGCGTGTGATGGAGAACACTTAGACCCTCTCATCCATTTCACATTTGTTCCAATCAATTATTGAAGTAGACATCCAATTACAAATGAGAGGATTTGAGTGCCCGGCTTTCGTTTCTCCAAAGGCTTGCATTAAACGTCTCTTGGTGGTGAATAATTGGTGCGATTAATTTACTGTTGGGCGCAAGAGGTGTTTTCATCTGTCCGTCTGCAAACGACCCTCCCTTATATGATTTAAAGTATTAAGACCGAGTTGGGGGGGCAGTTGGCAGTCTTTCACAGGTTGAGATGAAGTTTTAATTGTGTTTTGATCCATGCGATTACATATAGCATTCTAGTTTTTAATCTGCAATTACTCCCCTCTTTGTCCCTCTAATTGGGATGGTTGGATAGCATTGCATGCAAAATGAGGATAGTTATAAAAGGCTTTCTTACAAAAAAAGCTTAAACATTTGATGTTTGTAACTGTACAGTGATGAAATAAGAACTTTCACTTCCATCTTAGTGTTTGCAAATGAATAATCTTATAATTTGTTTAATTTGATAGTCAGAGTGACAGCAAAGTAATTTATCTGTCTGCACTGAGTGACAGGCCATAACGAACTGACAGTCCATGGTGACGCTCCAACTCTGGATAATTTCCAGTTTGCAACTTGTCAAGAACACCCACACCATAATGAAAGCTTGAGAAGAGACGTGATGAAAACTAGATTTATCCTCAGTCACAATGAGGCTTTAAGAGATTCAGCAGTGCCTTAATGTGCACGGATTCACTTTGTCTTGAAAGTCCCCTCGCCGTTTCTAAATGTAGAACAAGCTCTTTGTGAAAATATTTTGCCCTTGCT
Organism: Craterocephalus amniculus; assembly: GCA_036024015.1. Lineage (NCBI taxonomy): Eukaryota > Metazoa > Chordata > Actinopteri > Atheriniformes > Atherinidae > Craterocephalus > Craterocephalus amniculus. Next base: position 13,591 of record JAVQJG010165372.1, read on the forward strand.
CTCATTTATAATGCAGATTAAACGTCTAAACAGGTAAAGGACAAAGACACAAAACTCTTTCCTTAGCAAGCCTCCTCCAGCATCAAGGGAAGCACAGGTGCACAAGGTCAGCACCCGTTTTCTCTGGAGACTCCCTTAAGGGCAAATGTGCCTATGATGGAATGGAGTGGCAACAGAACAGACGGGACGACTGCTGTAGGCCCGCGGCACTCAATCATTCTCCCAGTCCCACAATAGAGCCTCCATATCACCACCTCCCTACAGACTGCAGGGAATGATACTTCCACCTGCTTACTTTAGGCTGTAGATGCTCTTGTTCTTGTTCATTTTAGCCTTGTCTTATGCAGCATGAGTGAATGGGAAATGCGATTTTTGATTGGGTCTCCATCCCCTCCAAGAGTTATGCTGTTGGTAAAGGATGCACATGTCATTATCTTAGCAGCAATTATAGCAATCCCATTCTTATGAGGAATTTAAGTCTTAAATCCAACACTGTTTGCAAATATTTCTGTGTTTTTGTGGTACTTTGGTGTAAACGAAATGTGACAGGCCTAGATTCCTCATAGGAGCCCAGTCTTTGTCATTTTTATCAGAAAGATTGCTAGGACATCCTGGTCAACGGAGCTAAACATTAGCTTAAGCTAAAATTAGCTCACCTTGCAGTAGTAAACAAAAGAAGAAAGCAACTGTTGCTTTTATCACCCTACAAGGTTTGATTTACTCAATACCAATTGCTACACACTCTTTAGTCACCAATGAGCTCAGCAGACCCTCAATATAATGTATACAGGTATGGCTGTGACATCACATGAAATCTAGGACATCCCTTACAATTCATGGTATTCAATTCAATTAAAATTTATTTATATAACACATTAAAACCACTGCTGACCAAAGAGCTTTACTTTACTGCATCATAAATAAGAATAATCACAATCACAATCATAATCACAAATATAATTTGCAATAAAACAACAATAGAAAGTACAGATAAAATAAAATAACTATAAAAGTACCAATAAATTAACAATAAAAGTAATAAGGCAAGATATACCCCCGTATTTCAACTAGTGCGGAAGGACAGGGAGAAAAGATGTGTTTTCAGTCTGCACTTAAACGGACTGTTCCATAGTCTGGTGCTGCCACAGAAAAAAGGCCTTATCCCCTCTGGTCTTTAGCCTGGCTTTAGGGACAGCCAGCAAGAGCTGGTCCGCTGATCTCAGGGCTCTGGGTGGAGTGTAGGGCTGCAACAGCCCACTTAAATGAGATGGGCCCTCAGGAATTTAAACACTTAGGAAAAAGAAAAAAAAAAAATTTAAAGAAAATTTACACAAAAGGTGACAGGAAGTCAATGAACAGTGCATAAAACAAGGAAGCAACAGGGCTTGAGGATGGAGCTGATGTGTTATCGGATATAACCAGACCATCAAATGCCGATTTTTAACCAGTGGACACAGTAAGAGGCCAAGGGACCGATATGCAGTATCTAAAAATACAAAGCACCAATCACACTGTCATGTCCATGCAGGTGGTTACTTTGTTCAAGCACTGAATTTCAGTTTTATTTTATACAGGTACAAAAACATGAAATTATCGTTCTTCATTTTGCTTTATCCATGCAAATTGAAGGATTTGGAGTTTAACTCCAAATTCCAACTCAGTGAGGTCTGTGTGCAGTCCTAAAAGCTAACAGCGCATAGCTTTCAGATTGTGAAATGTTTTTTTGCATTATGTTAAGTGGAACTGGAAGGGGAATCATGATAAGGATTTAATTTCAAGAATAGAAAGTGCAAAAAACAGATATTCTTCAGGTAAAAACCAATAAGTGTGAATAACAAACATTAGCAGGGCACTCTCAATAAGAGCACTTAGGAATATTTGTTATTTTTAACCATTTAGTTTCACCACAGAGCAGATCTTTGTCAGCCCTCTTGTGTTTGTCTGTGATGTAGCAAAGTTAAGGACAAACCACAGCACAAACACAAGGCAGTCTTCAGCTCAGATGGTTCCACAATTTCCTCATTCTGCTACGTTTTGTTGGTTTTTTTTTTGTTTTGTTTTTGTTGTTACTGGTTGGTTTAAACACTTGAAAGGAATTATTGTAAAAGGGGTAGGACCTGATAAGTTTGTACTTCTCTTACCTTCTTTCAACAAGCTGATTGTCCTCGTAATTTTCTTTTATAAATGTATGTTTGGGTAAGTTTGTGTGTATATTTGTATATATGTGTGTGTATGTACTGTATGCATGTTGTCTATGTTTATATATGTACATGCTCTGTGTGTGCATATCTTTTTTTTCTTTTAATTTACTTGTTGAATAAATATTACCACTACTAAATAGTTGAAGACTTTAGTTTTCTTCTTGGTTTTAATTCCCAAGTGTTTGATGTGCTTTTACTTAAACCTATTACAACAGCCTGATCTGCTCTGTAGGGATATAAATGCCACTCACAAAGCCTAAGTTTTATTTCTTTCAACATTTACATGAATTTATTTTCCCAACTTAAATCTAGAATAAGATCCATAACACATCGTCAATAAGATTTCTTCTTCAGAATGAATGAAAGACAAACTTTTTAGATCTTTGTTTTCATTGTAATATTCAATGTGTCACAACAGAAATATAAAGTAAAAACCAATAATGGCATCATTTACTGCCAACAGCAGAGCGCCTTGGTTAACCCAATGTTTTGCTGTTAAGTTACCCTCATATCTTTCAGGCTAACAGGTTGACATCATGTACTTAGCATATGCAGGGCTCTCCATACAGATGTGACACCATATGTCTCCATTTGACTGAGGTTGACTTAGGCTGTTAGAATCATATCAAGCTAATTTGAAAATCTGGTATATTCATGTGCACACAACCCGTGAGCAAAATTAGAAATCTGTTTGCACTGCACGTGTGCAGTAAGATCTATCGTCGGACCCCCCCCACACACACACACTTCCACCCACCAAACAGGAACATGCTTATATGCGCTACACTAACTTGTTTCATTCGCGTCCCTGAATTCAATCTGCTAGTGTTCAATCATTTTGATAAAAAAGCTGATTTTGCCCTGAAACTGTACGGGAGTTGGGGGCTTCACTGGCCAGTGATATCTGAAGATTCATATATTTCAATAAACTTTCAACAATGTCACTGGGACACGTCTTCAATCTTAGCCTCACAACGGCAAAGGCACTCAATCTTTCTTTAGCTCACGACAGAACATTTGTATATGAGCACAGGATTATTAATGTGACAGTTCATAGGGGAGGTATCATGCGGAGATTGAAAAGTATTTTTTCACCGGCAGCTTTTAAAAGTGCATAATTTTGCATCATGTTATTCTTCCCATTTCACTGTGATACATTTTTCTTTTATTCTTTTAATTAAGTCAGATGTGAGCTGCTAATCGCTGTCCGAGCTCAGCTCCAGTTACAAATGTTTATGCAACAGATGTTTGTGCAGTTGGATGATATAAGTAAGAGAAAGAAAGCCTTCAACTCATCCCAGTTTTCTCCAGTGAAAGCTTTTAAAACTACAACTTGGTCCTTTTAAAGGGGAATGGTAATTTTTTTAATTAGTTGTTCTAAACTCAGGCTTTGTAGACAATAAAGGATATGAACTCTTCTATGGTAACCTTTGTTTTTGAAGTACATCTGAATCCTTAACAGCCACGGTGTGGGGTTTTAACGTACTCCAGTAGGTAGTTCTTCATCTAATTTTTCCACAACAGTTTATGTAAGGAGACCAAGTGCTCTCTGGCATCAAGAGAAAATTGCTTTGGTTGTTTAAGGCAGAATAGTTAGCCAGATACAAGATGATGTGTTCTTTAATGCTGTGCATCAAAGAGGTGGGCACTCCTGGGCCCAGGCCCTTGGCCCCGTCTGACTGTATACAGAAGGCTATCAAAGATGATTTTGAAAAGCTTTATGTTTTTGAATTAGTTTTTGAATCTCATTCTTTTAAATGTAAAGATGTTTGTTTTTTTACTAGTGATGTGTACAACTAAACAACTAATCAACTAAGCTTTTTATTCAGAAAAAGTTATGTGTCATGGTGCTCTGTTAAAGGAACGCCATGACTCCTTAAAGCTTAACATGCCTGCCAGTCTGACACACATGTGAGTCAGAGGGGATCGGGTGCAGGGAAAACTAGCTGTGAACAGGGGTTGATTTAGAATGGAAGACGATTTGGGGCTGAGCCCACATGAGTGATGGAGTTTTTCAAGCATGTGAAATAAAATTGGGTCTTTTTTAAAAAAAATGATGCAGCATCTTGACGTAAAAATTCTGACAAACTTATCGCAGGCAAAAAGCACAGGATTACACTTAGAAATGTTTTAATGAAGCAAAATAACATGATCGATCAACAATATCACTCACAGTCAGCTGCTAATTGAAGTCACCTCAGGTCACTGGTTCAGGCAGTACACCTCACATCCACTAAAACCAGAACATATAAAACAATGAGGCTATTAATTTTGAATATATAATTAGTAGGGGTGGGACTCAATAAAGAAATTAATCTAATTAATTAGAGGGTTTGTAATTAATTAATCTTTATCAATTACATTTAAATTGCATAACAATAACTGTCTCAAAAAGAAACATTATTTTAATCTAATGGAAAGATTTTAGTGGACGGCTGAATGCAAAATCACGATTTGATACGTACCTCGGTTTTCAGGTCACAGTTTGTTTCTTATTGGACAAAGTAAGGGAGCAAAATGCAAAACAGCTCATCTTTGGTGAAAACAGCAACATGTTTAAAGAAAGTTAAAATTAGACAAAAAAAACAATATATGTACATACATATATATTAAGTTTTTAAGCAAAGCTACCATCTCAGTTACTGTCTGCCGCCCACCTCTGCATGTTGTTCACAATTTTGTTTCCTGCTTCTTGGTGGATGCCTGCACTACAATAATTCTGATAAAAAGCACCATAATCAATGTTAGGCCTACATATGTGCAACAATATTTTTCACATTTTGATAAAGAGCCAAATAAAGACTTCAGAGACAAAAATTTACAATTTCTGCCCATTATTTCTTTGGCCACATTTGAAATGGTTAATAATTTTTCACTTGTGTTGTGGATTTTTGTGTGAAGCTATAAATCAATGTTTTGCACTTTTCTTTTTTTTAGGTAGAACATGCTTTTCTGGAAAAAAGAAAACCGCAGCCAGTACTACATGTCACTGCTTCTCAGTTTGTGATATTTTGAGGATTTTTGTGTTTATGTATGTGTACATAACAATAGTTTAATCAAAAAATGTTTGGTAATTATTGTCTGCAGGAGTGATGGTCAACTTTCACAAGTGTCTGATATTTAGAGTTTCTTTCATTTGATGCCCATCCCTGTTCATGCTTGATTCTTTGATTTGTAGGAGTGGCTCTCAGTCTAGGTGTCTCAAAACGGCATCATTGATTGTTGTTGTTCATAAATCACAGCAGCAGTTCTTTACCGTGAGGAAAAACAGATGCACTTGTTCTACAGCTGCAGCCTTCAAATCCCAGAAGTAAAACCGCTCAGCTTGTGTTCTACTTCGTATTCAGTAAGTTTTTATGTTCCTCATTTGTTTGTTTCCTCCTACACAGTAACATCTTCCCACTTGTGCACCTTCAGTCTCATATCTCCTTTTTACCCCCATTGCCTTATTTATTCTTGTGTATCACAGCGTTCTTGTCATAAGAATGAATTGAATTTGTTCCCATCAGTGCAAACAACAATAGACAGAGCAGGGACCTTCAGGAAAACAAATCACCACCTCCTGTCCCTGTTGGGGATTGAATCTTTGTGTGTCTATGCATGTGTGCATGTGTATCGCTGATGAAGCTGAGGGGGAAGGTGAGGAACAAGCCTATGCCAAAGAGGTACCTGGGGTCATTTATTAACATGTCATCCATACAGTGTCTTTAGAACCAGCAACAGATCCAGACAAATGATGTTAATAAGAAGAAGAAGCCCTGTGGTGAGACCAGGAGGTCTGCTCTGTTGTCCATGCTGGGCACCTGATGCCTAATGTTACAAGAAAAAAAAGTGATACGTTTGTGTCTGATAAAGACGAGCGACTTTCTCTTTTCTCTTTCTTTCTTGTTAATGTTCCTTCATATGAAAAAATGACAGTAAATTTATACGTCATGAAGCGTATATTTATTGAGTCAAACACTCAAATTAGAGATGCCGCCATAGAACAATAGACAATAGCCTGAAATATCTATGATCCATGACCAGACACTTAATCACCCTGGGTGGGTGACATCCCAGGATGCACAGTGTGACACATCCAGCACATCCACATTCAAGGGCACTTCTTATATCTTTAATGTACACAGTGAAATATGCTTTGCTCAGGTATCCTGAAACCTCACGTGGGCCCATGTATTAGTCCTCCACCTGAGACCTCCACCGCATCCACCTGAGACCCTGCAGGTGCTGGTTAAGATAGCTGTTTTCTAAACCTTGTTATTTAGCCTTTATTTGTTCATTAATTTGAGATTCAGCCACATTGTTTAATAGAACAGTGGATAATTACAGGCTTTCATGGTGTTCCACCAAATATTTGCTCATCATTTTGGCTATAATTGACAAAAATCTGAGAAAAGAAATTTCAAGCCTTTGTTTATGGTCATTGTTGACATTAAATTACAACCATTTGAATCACAGCATGAAGGCTTCAAGTGAAAATTGACCCTTCCCTTATTCACACATAATTGCCTATAAATAGAGTTTTTGAAATATGTTGTCTGGTCCACATCATCATGAATCTATAGACAAGCTTTGAATGCTCCATAAGCATCAAAGTGGAGGTTGCTAACCCCTGCCAACGTTTATACCAGTTTACAGTATTCATAAAGTCTTTTCACCCTTTAATGCATTGTTATATATTGAAAACCTATTTAAATCCTGCTTTCTAGATAATGCATAGGTTATGAAGGCATATTTGTTAGTTAGTCACTTAGTCACTTAAATGGAAAGTGTCCAGTGTGAACAAGTGTTTACCTCCATGTCAGCTTTATGGTGAGAAAATCGCATATGAAGGTTGTGTTGGAAGAATAGTGGGAGGGTGAGGAAGGTTGGGGACAGAATCACCTCCTGATCTCAAAGATGAAATTAAAGTCAATCCCTCTGCAGACTGCTTTAATAACCTGCATTTCAAACAAAACTGTGCAAATAACAATAGCAATATCCCTAACTCAATTGTGAACAGGGTATATATAAGAAGATAACCGCTATAGTTGTGTCACTATAAAAGTAAAATAAAGATAGACTATGATTAATAAATTACAAAAAAGCTCCACTGATGTAGAAGTAAAATATTTTATGTGATAAATATTAGCCTTTTTTATTTATGCATGAAAGGGTTAAAACAATAAGATTAACCAGAATTTAGACAACAAAACTAAAAAACATAAAATTAGCCTATAAGTAAAAGATGACAAACACTAAAGATATATATTTTTTAAAGAATTTGTCAATTAAATTACATTATCTCTGACAGGGTTTAAGGTCATGAAGTAAAAATTCCAATGAAACAGACTGCCTAAAGGCTGGTTTATACTCGCGCGTAGCCTCCGTGCGGCGGGACCTGCAGAGGCTACGCAGACCCTCTGTGTGTTTATACTCCTGCGTAGGGAAACGCGCCGGGTCGCGGGTTTTTTTCCGGCTCTACAGGGCAGGCAGCGGTAGGCTGGTACCGGTCAATAAACTCCGCCACGCTGAGTTTTTTCAGTGCTTCAACATACAAATTTACAATCGATTTATTACAAGCAATGATCAGTTTTTAAGAGCAGCTGTTAGATGAGCTGCATAGTCCGATAATTTTCCATGTTAGTCATTACTGGTGTCTCCGTGGATTTTGTGCCACAAATCACAAACGCAGCTGCAGGATCAGTGAAGTAAACTGTTGTCAGATCTGGAAAAGTAGCCAACAGTTTTATTTCATTTTTACCCGCAGTTTAAAAGGTAGTCAGATATCCGGAAACTAGTATCACAATCTGACCAATCACAGGGGAGAACTTCCGTCTCTGCGTCCCCGTAGCCGGCTGCAGTCAGCTCTGGAAGAGGTGCGGGTCAAGCCTCTGCGGACCTACGCAGAGGCTACGGCGGTTACGCCGTAACCCCCGCGACGCAGACGGCGCGCAAGTATAAACCCACCGTAATGTGTAATGGAAAATTGTTACATGGTTTTTCAGCTGCAACTGTAAAGGCTCTTTCACCTTTGAGTTTGTATTGCATGCCATTGCAAAAAGCCTGTCGTCCCACTATGGTATTATTTTGGCCTCACATTTTTAACAACATGTTGCATGAGTGTCATATTTGAAGAACTGAAACAGGTATGGCAAAGACCTAGTCAGCAGGTTTGTCTAGGCATCCACACACAAAATTCAATGAGGTTCTGTCGTTTGCAATAGAGCAAACAAGGTTGAAAGTAACTGTGCCTTAAAATTTGAATATGAATGATGAACTTCCTGTATGTGTCAAAGTATAGTTTCTGAAGTTAAGTGATACTGCTTAGGATGAAGACTTAAGTGAGTCGAATTTACTATGAGTCAAGATTTATGGTTATAGATCATTGACATTGCATTTTGCAAAGATGCAAAGACAATGGCCAATGCATCCAGCATTGTTTCTTACTTCATTTCAGACCTTCCTGACAACGTCATCCAAATCCATCAATAACTTTTTGAGTTATGTTGCTGACAGAGAGATAGACATATAGATGCTGGTGAAAACAACCTCTGCACTTTGGCAAAGGTAATGATAATGATAATACATGAAAAGTGTTTTCATAAACAAGTTTGCTGATCAAAAACAAGACACTGCCTCAACAAGAAGCCATCCCGCTCTCCTTTTCTTCGTATCCAACAGAGCAAAAAATTGAAATGTGACCCTTGTAACATGTGGTTGTACTACATCCCCTTACTTGTCAGTAAAACTTCACCCTAGCCTCAAGAAATCAGGAGATTTCATATCACAACCACTGGCAGAAAAGAGAAACATTAGGTGAAAAGAAATGTCTGATTTATGGGAGTAAGAAAAGGCAAGTTCATGTTTGAAATAAGTGCATTCATAAAATTGTAAAATATATGAGTTAATTAAAAACTTTTCACTTCCGTAACTTGTAACATTCACAGGAGTCAGCCATTTTCATGGAGCATTCATAATCATATCATACAAAAGCATTTTGTAAAGAATGAAAAGCTCAAACCTAATTCTCACATAATAACCCCGTTGACAGCATTGTAATTCAACCTTAGAACATGACCATTGAAGGTCTGTAGCAGCTATTCAGACCACAAGAATATGCCTTTTATGACCATATGTAATTAATTGCAGAGGAAGGGAAGACACAAAGACAAAATGACTTGGCTTTAATTGGGTTGACCGAACATTTTCATTACAGAGAGGGTGTATCTTGTCTCAGACGGCTCCAAAGACAAAACTTGCTCTTTTCAGGAAATATGCGCTTTATGAGACTGTATCTGATTTGTGGACATATTATGCATGAACAGAAGGAAAATATATGTGTGGAGAAATACAATATCTGTCAATGCAAAGGTTTCAGTAATGTTGGGCAAATTAATTCTGTTTTGCTAATTTTTAAGTTAATTAAATTCCCAACCTTGTGCAAATGAGGATGATTGCATTATTACCATACAACTATGGTGCCACTGTTTTATGTCTTCTGTATTTTTGTGCATGGAGTACAGCACAAACCATACCAGTAAAATCTGTTTAATCTCATTCTGTTGCACAGCAGTTGTAAGTGAAATGCTGTTTTGTGTGTGTGTAAACATAATTCATGCCAATTTCATTTTGCCCCAGAATGTGCAAGCTGACAGTAGGCACCTTAACGTGGTATTTTGTCCTTGTGCAGGCTTTATCTGATACTTTTTTTAATTTATTAGGTAAAGAAGCTTGGCGAATCTGCATTTCCTGAGGCGCTGAGAGTGAATTTAGCATTCCATTAGCTGCTACATTTTACAGCTGTCATTCAGATTTACCTGTGGTTATGAACAAATACACTGCTGCTACTGTAAGCCTTATCCCAGAGCAATAAACTGTATGTTCATGCAAATTCAGAGCCATTCAATGGTGATTATGATAAGTGCAATAATCTCCTTATCTCATCACAGTTCCTTTGGTTACTCAAATGTGCTATGAAATGCATCAATACACACAGAAATTGAGCAAAACTGCAACTAATGCCACAGTCCTCTCCCTTATGTTTCCCTCGCAACATTGTGCTGATAGTGTGGAAGTATACCGACTACATCAATCACAAAGTTAAAATCTGCTAAAAATACAGTTACCATTGCAGTTTTCTTTAACGCAGATGCAGAAGAAACGTGTTTCACACTTGTTTTACCAGCTGGCTGACTTCTATTTCCACACAGCATCATTGATGAGACACATTTGCATGGTCTGTGGCCATTTTGCACAACTCAAACAAAAACCTTTTGTCGAGACACGGTCAGATTTAGAAGTGCATGATCAGGACGACAGAGGCAAATCTGCCCGGCAACTAAACATATGACGATCAACATCAATATTTTATGCCACTTCAGTCACAAGCTTCATATTTAATAGCTTGTCAGTCAATGCTAATTACACGGTGAAGTAACTCAAGTCTGTTGTCGCAACAAAAGCCGGTGATGCATTCTGCCATTTGCTAGTGAGGCACATCAGTAACCCGGATGACCTTGCAGTAAATCATACCTTTTCCTCAATATGGCCAGATATCAGTTATATCATCTTTGCAAGGACACTGGCTACAATAGCAGCAGAGTGGCAGACGCAATAAATAATATTTAAGGATTCAACATGTCACCTGTAAATACCCATAAATGCCATTACCTCACTTCATAGCAAGTAGCCATAAACAAGTGATGAATAGAGTCTTATGGTCTATCAGTACAACAGGTTTGTGAGAGCTCATTGATTTTGGATTTGAAAGTGTTAGCGTTGAGCACTTATAGTAACTTGCTGGCAGGACAGCAAATACTCCCACCAAAGCTATTAGCACCTTGTTATGGCTTTCAATGCCTTTTCACCAACAGCAAGGTCACTTACTTTTCTCAGTTCTGTTATTTGTCCCAAAAAGATCAGAAAAATAAAAAACATGGTGAGATGAAGTAAAACACAAAAGTTTTGTGGTTAATTATCCCACATAATTCAATCTTGATTAATAATTAATGTCTCCTTTCCTAACTAAATATCTATAATTAATCAACACGTCATAGCAAGAGAGTAGGCTAATTGGTTTGAAAACACAAACCTGAATGCTTAATTCATAGAGGAGACTGACATCGCTAATTGCGAGAGTAATCAAAGCTCCACCCTTTGGGATTTGACGAAGAGATCGGTAAATGGGGGTTAGCGTGATCCTGCATAGCATTACCGTGACAGCTCCATTTATAGCCAGATGAATATCATAGATGACAAATACAGTAAATGGCAAAAGCTTTACTGCATTAGGCTGTCAGAAAGCCTAACTCCACTGATTGAATTATTTGAGAGGCTTCACTAACTTACTAGCTGTTGTAGCTACTCAAGGCTCTTAAGCGCCACATAATTAGCGTTGATGATTGTTGACAGGAGGACCTTTTTTAAGTTTCTTTTTTTGAATTGGCAAAAAGGTTGGCACCAAAATTCAAAACAACATGAATACTTTTTTAGACATCTGTATACTAGAAAAATGATAGTGCTGATGATGTTTTGGTATGAAAGACCTTATCCAGCTAGCAACATTCAGCAAAGGAATACCGTACTTAAATAAACAGGACCATGAAGCAGCCACCCGACAGCATTTCCCATGTTGTTTTTTTACAAAGATTATCAAATAGAAGAATTTTATAAAAAAAAAAAAAAAAAGACTATCTGGCATAATATAACTGAAATAGAAGTTTTGCAGATCTTTGGTTTTATTGTTTGTCTCAATTCAGGATCCATGATTTTAAAAAGTTGTGTATTCCTACCACACCAAACCTTTGATAAGTACAACTGTAACTGTGTTGAGTTTAATTGATTAATTTAGTTATAATATTCAGCAACTGAGGTCATACTCAAGCCAAACAATAAGAAATGTTAAGCTATTTTGATAATAAAGGATCTAACTCAATACTTTGTTTACAGTTTAAATCTATAGAGTTTTGCCTTATCACTATAACTACATAACAGATGGATGGATGGATTTGGTATCTGACTTTCAATACACAGCAACATCAACACAACATCTTCTGTTTCATAAGTCATGATCACTTAGATTCACTTCATCTGAATCTAAAGGTGATCCACTTTTTTTATTAAATACTGTAGATATTTGGCCTCAAAGGGACTTATCGTTGTTCAGTCAGGTGTTTTTCCTGCAGCTCTGGTATTTCACTTTGTGCCTCATTGTGAGTAATCACTACTGTATAGACTCGAAAATTATTACATGTTAAGCCTGTCTATAATAATGAGCAGTGATTATGATCTTAAATGTTGAATAGAAAAATCCATATGTTGTAAAATGAGCATTTTCTGGATAAAATGTCATAACAGTAAGTCATTATTTAAGACTAACTAAGAGGAATCAAATAAGTATGGGCCGTAGTGCTTGGGGTGTATAACATATGGAGAGTTACGTTTGCACATTTTTTATGTCCGAATTGTCTGAATTTGTTGAGTTGAAGGAAAATGTATATTATGGCCCGGTGGTACTTATCTCTACAGGTCATTTGAAATAAAAGAGCATGACTTACATGCAAACAAACATTTTCTGGGAAAGAAACATTTTTGGGGGGCTTTAAATTGAATTCAGAAGTTATCTTGGAGTCAAGTTACAGTAACATCAGGATGACAAATCTTTAATTGTAAGACATACAGATATATCAGGGTCCGACATTAACGGTTGCCCGATTGCCCGGGGCAAGTAAAAATCGCTGCCGGGCAAGTAGAACCTTCGCCCGCATGCCCGGCCGGGCAAGTAGACCTACCCACTTCTTTTTT
>JAVQJG010165375.1:0-25499 GCA_036024015.1 Craterocephalus amniculus
CAGTAACATGATTCATAGAGGAATTTTCATATATATATATACATATATATATATATATATATATATATATATAGACACACACATTTTAAAATTTTTTTAAAAAGTGCCCGGCTCCTTTGGTAGAAATTTTCTACAGTTCAGTATTTCTGTATTTTTTAAATTGCATTAAATATCAATATATATCAATCAATACATATCAGCAATGAATAAAAGTACCACCTCATTATGATTCAGGAGTTACAGTGCACATTGCTCCACTATCATATGCCACCGCTTTGACACTTTTTCAGTTTGGATCACACAACTCTTATCAAAGTTCTAGCCAACACCAAGCACAAAAATCTACGAGGAAGCTTAAGAATGTTGCTACTATGTCCAATATTCACAGAATACTAGTGCACTTTAACAAATCCAAGGCCAATAGTGTACATCACAGTAATGTTTGTAATTTCAAGCTAAATGTGAAAACATTTAGCTTGAAATTCAGTTAGTCAGATCCACAAGTTTTCTTTTTGATACAACGCTCAAAGTTATGCTTCTCCATGTCCTCTCTTCAATTAGCAAAATTAATTGACAAAATTCTAATAAACCTGACGGCATGATGTTTGAGTTGAACTCACCTCTCAGTAAGGATGCAACAAGGCAGCTGCTGGAAAGTGACAACAGAAAAGCTGCAGTCTGACTGGCATCAGCTCATGGGGGACATACCTTTATCTCCAGCCCCAGTAAGCTGCACAGTGGAGTAACCCTTTACTTACCAATTAGCTAGATGTTAAAACTTAAAATTGTTTTTTTAAATCTCTGTTCAAAATACTACATAAGTAGATTTATACATACAGTATCTACACATACCATCTGTGTATATGAGATAAAACTAACATAAATGGCATCCACAAAGCATTGCTGCTATAAAAAGTGAAACAGCTAATCAATACTTAAAATGGTCATTTTAAACACAAAAACTCAAATTGTAATAGCTTTGGTAAAGCATGATTTTTCATATAAAAAATGAAAACAACAAATGATTGTTGATTTATTGCCTTTAATTGAAACATGACAGTACATTTAGACGGAAACAAAAAAACAAAAAAAAAAACATCCTGTCACTAGAAGTATTGTAGATAAGGTCACATTTAGATCCCAGGAGTAGATTCACTGCTACAGCGAGAATATTTGCAAGATATTTTAAAACAAATACGGCAAAATACTGAATACACAGACACTGTTAACAGTTGTGGCTGGATCTTGTTCACAGAGTAAAGTGTATTTACAAACATTTCAGGAATAGCTGACTGCTTTACAACAACTGCAACTCTCACAGATTCAACAATGTGGATAAATATTGTGCGGCATTTTCCAAGTATTAACTACCACCAAACCAAATAGTAATCCAAAGTGAGAACAAATATGGACAGTGCAGCCACTCACATTAAGTCAGCCAGGATACGTTATACAGCTTAAATATCACTATTATGGTAGCTTTTTGTTCTTTTAAGCAAACATTCACACTGTCATACACGGCTCTAAGCTGAACTCTATGGTGCTGCGTTTACGTCCGTGATACAAAAGGTACAAAGGATTTACATCTAGTTTAGTTCTTGTCAAGGAAGCTGTAGCTCTGCACAACACAACCACCAATGCAAAGGTCTTGCATGTGTATGATATTCAGATATGAGGGATTTTGTTGAGATATTAAACAAATTGAATTATGAGTTTTACAGAAATATATAAATAAAACTATTTACAAAATATATTCTGTACATTTCCGTACCTTAAACACTTCTTTCTGCCCTTACAAGATGCATTTCAGATCAGCTCGGGCATTAACACTTACGTAACCCAGAGTGACGCGTGACTTGCGAGATTTATGAACATAGTTTTTCTACATAAAACGTCCAGTTCAGCCACTAAAATTCTGTTCGTCAGCTTCATTCTCAACCCCACATCATCACTGTCAAACAGAAATTTCTTCCAAACCTTTAAGTTTGTGCAAAAGGGTATCGAAGTGTTTTAGTAGTGCTTTGGTAAAGTATCTCGAGAACAAAGAATGATTTGTGAGAGAGTCAGGGACATTAATTCATACTTACTTAAAAAAATAGAAGATTTCAGACTGCAGGACTGACAATGAGAATGAATGGCTTTTTGAGACAAACTCAATGACTTGATATACAATTGATAGTTAAAATAAGATTTATTCTAAGTTTATCCCTTTTATTTTCTTCTTGTTTTATATAGACATCACAGATTTCCCATTGAATTAATTTAAATGGATATCAAGTGTCTTGTATTTAAATTCAAGTGCTATATTTCCTTGTTTTCCTCGAAACATGTACTTTCCTACTATGAAGATGCAGTACATAAACAAAAAAACAAAAAAAACAAAACTTGATACTAGTTAAATTTGGATATACAAATGTTTCTTCAAATCTATAATGTTAACCTCAGGTTAACCCCAAGGGGGAAAAAAATTCTAAGAAATAAAATGAACATCATAAAAAAATAATTTGGGCATTATCTGCAGCTGAAAGGTATCTGAGTGGCAAGCAGGCAGAATACTAGTCAACCGCATGGCTGGCTACACATATGCCAGGCTTTCATGTCACAAATTAGTCTGTCATTAAAACACTTCTCAGCTTTTAGCACCTATGAGGTTATTGGCTTGTGAGTTTACACAACCTTATATAAAAGAGGATTTTTTTTCTTCTTTTTGTTTTTTTAGCAAACATCACAAATTTCAAGCTGCTCTAGATATCATGTTATACCCATTAGGTATCACAGTTTCATTAAGGGCACCAATTATATTGCACGCTTTACACTGGTCCACAGACTGTTCCTTTTTGATCCAGCAGCTCACCGTCTAGGCCCAGCGGCCGCTGGACACAAAACTTCTGCTGAAGGAGAAACTTGGGTCTGAACTCTTGTGTTTTCCCCAAGCACCAAACGGGACCACAATTATTGTGCTGTTGTCCTCCGAACCATAATGAAGAGCCTGAGAGACAGAGAGAAACGTACAAAGTGAAAAATCATCAACACATAAGGAAGAAAAAAAAAAAGAAAAGGTAGTATTAAAAAAAAAGCATATCAACTTTGAAAGGTGATGATACTATTTGGATGTACAACCCCCCGGTGGTGAAAAAAGAGAAATCATCCAGGAGAGATGGTTTACTGTTGCACCTAATGGATACTATGTGCATAATCAACAGCCTTCCATTCTGTGTCACAGTGTAAAATACTGAATTTCTACAGAAAAAAAGATTAAAACTTTCTTAAAATGACACTGAACACCAGGAGTTCATCACGCTATAAGTTGGTTGTCAACCACCAATCATTTAAATCACCGATACTCAATTCGGTTCTACAGAGGCCGCCATCCAGAAAGTTTTAATGTTATCCTGCTTCAAGACACCTGGATCAAATTAAATGGATGTTAAAGCAAATCAAGTTCTGCACAGTGAATAGTTCGAGTCAGGTGGGTTGAAGCAGAGATACATGGAAAACCTGCTGGCCTGCAGCCCTCGCTGGACCAAACTGAGCATAAGCGATTTGCATGGTCAGCTTTCTCTACAGAGTTTGTGATTTGCAAAGGGGTGCAACGATACACACATTTTACAATTCGGTTTGGTTCAATACTATCTGTCATTTTTTTTTCTATACAAACATACATTTTAATAAATTTTCTTAACTTGTATTTTTTAAAATATTTACAAATATTTGTTTAAACGTTTAAATCCAACGTTGTAACATTTCAAAATCTATTTAACAAAAGATCAATGACAGAAAGTATTCTGTTAACACAACCCCTCCTTCAGTAAATACACAAATTGTGTTGTTCGATACAGTCGCTGCAGTCGCACCTGTACTGAACGATTGGATACAAACATGTATTGTTGCTCCCCTAAATTTGAAGCATGATTGTTTTACCTGGTCGGATATTCTCTGAGCTGCCT
The DNA here is from genome assembly GCA_036024015.1 of Craterocephalus amniculus. Lineage (NCBI taxonomy): Eukaryota > Metazoa > Chordata > Actinopteri > Atheriniformes > Atherinidae > Craterocephalus > Craterocephalus amniculus. The sequence goes on from JAVQJG010165375.1 coordinate 3,948, forward strand.
CTTTGGGGTCATGGCACTGATTTATAACATTGCAGATCTCTTGGCTGTTCATAATGAAGTTAATTCCATCTGTGGTCAGCGCCAGGAACGAGTCGTGAACATGGTGTAGCTGAGGAAAGTGTGACAACAATTAAAACATATGAAGGGGAAATTGCTTCAAGCTAATATTCAGCCATAATGAGCTTGTGTCTTTAAAAGGTGTGTAAATTATATTTTACTTATAAACTTACCATGATTCTTTTGGTCTCAGGCTCAGCAATGACTCCTATCTTCTTCAGATCAAAGTCTCCAATACTGCGTGTCATCGCCAGCCTGCCGTTGACATTTGGCTGCCCCAGACTATTCCAGGTGATAAAACCTCCACTTTTCTTTATTCTTCAGACCAGGGCAGATATGGAAAGAAGACCACAAACACACATCAGAAAGGTATTCAGATAATTAGTGAAAGGCTCTCATTGATGGTGATAACATACTTCAGGACTATTTAGTGCATATAATAATACTTTCTTTACAAATTGTTCAGTATTTGAAAGGATGTCCTAAAAAACTGAAATCGTAGTTTCTAAACTCTCCGGCAGACTTCACTTTACTGAGGATGCCGAGAACTTCATGTCCATCAGGGGACTGTAGCAAATCACGGGAGCTCGGATATTTTCTGCCGCACCCGAGAGATAAACTAGCTTCCTTTCAGACTGATGGCTAATGCTTCATGCTAATGCGACATGCTGTTGCTCTGTTATTAATAACCGAGTCAACTCCGAACGAGATGCTCATCGTTTTACAATTGTAGGAATTACTGCGTGGCACTGCGTCTTAAATTGGATCCAATGTTCTTTGAAGGTTTTATGAACATCAACATGTTATCTGAAATCTTAACTCTAAGAATATTTGACTCAGAAAAACAGTTTTCATTCACTTCATCAGGACATTTCACAGGTTGAACTGATTTCTGTCCTTCAAATGCGTAAAGGGCAATTCCACTGAATTTTTTCACACTTAAGCCTTTTTAAACATGGTCCAATTAAAAAACAATACTTAACCTTTAATAGAATAAAGGTTTCGCAAATCACAAACTGTGTTTTTATTCATCTACACCTTGATTAGAACATTTGAGTCCAGATTTGTACAGGTTAAGTATTGTAGTTTCTTTTAATAGGACCATGTTTAAAAAGGGTTAAGTCTCAAACATTCAGTAGAATTGCCCTTTACGCATTTGGCGAATCGGAAGCTGCGAATCGGAAGCTAACTTCAGCCTCGTTGTAATCTGCTGCAAAATAAGAATAAAATAAGAGAGGCCGATTTCAATCTAAAATAATTAAATAGAAAAATTCATAAGATATCAATTGATTACTATAGAAAATACAATTAGCCTGATCTTCTACTGGTGGTAGGAGCTGATGTTGGGGGGAGGCACTGCTTTTTATCCCACAGTTCAAGATAAAAAGTTTGTTCAAAGTGAAAAATCTCAATAAAGTTCAATTTAGTGATTTCATCTAAATACTGGTGTCCTTTCATGCACAATAATGTTGAAGTCCACATTTAAGCAATGTTTCAGTGGTTTCAAAAGATCGAGATGTATTGTGTTTCGCCTAAAAAAAAAAAAATCAGTTATAGGCCAAATCACCCGGCAGTAGTCGGAATTAAAGTGTAACTAACCCCTAAATCAACTTTTTTTTGCTGATGAACTGTTTAAACGGGTGTCTAGTTGTCTTAACTACATGTCCCAGTCAATATTTTCACATTTTAGTGCATATTTGCTAAAATCTTAATTTTAAGCCAAAAAACGTCTGTGGCTCCCTCCTCAGGTTAAACAGTGTACTGCATTTGAATTTTGCGGCCAATTTTCTGATTGGCTCTGAGGTTCGCATGATTCTGTTTCGTAGGCAGCTCTGCCGCTGCTAGCAGGCTGCTAGACATGAAAACGGCTCCGCCCTCAACCTCAGACCGCTGTCAGTGTCAGTGCCAAAGCCAGCTGTCAATCACAGCCCACTAGCCCCTTCCCGCGCGTGCTCCTCGGTCCTCCCGGCACGCCCACTTCAACGCAAGTTTTGAAATTTCTCTGAGGCAGAAGTAAGTCTCTGGCAGCGGGGGTGAGTTACACTTTAAGTATACAACCAAAGTACCAATATATATTTTACAATAATCAATACTTTAAAAAACTTTGTTTCATGTAGCTCTTACTCTCAAGTTTTTTATTCATGGTTAACTCTGAATGTGGCATTACTGTCCTCTCCCTACTTACCTCTCTTTCTCATCCTTCCTTTCAGGGGTGTGGTCTGAAGTCAGTTTGAGGGCTTTGCCCTTGTGGCACAACATGGCACGGCTGTCCCCCACACTGGCAACCACTAGCTCGATGCCGTCCCTCAGCAGAGCCACAGTGGCCGTGGTTCCAGCATTCAGCCCTGGTCCTACAGAGACATGAGACGAGCCCTCAGAGTCGGAACAAGCTGCAACGTACCACAGACAAGGGCAACAAACCACATGGTGTGTCTCACACCTTCAAATCCACACACTAAAACAAGAACACATGGGTGGGAAGTCATGTAGCAGACGTAGAGTGAACTACAGATTACACTGTAAACAACAGAGGAGGCAGTCGAACATGCAGGCTGGACGGTTGCAGCATGGAGTTGAGATCTAAAGCAGTTTAATCTAAATCAGAAACTTAAAAACTGACACTTATCATTGCCCAGTGCTAATATTTATACTTGCAAAACACACAAACACATAAAAAACATCAGAATTGTCACTGATGTGTTTTTTCCTCAAATTGTGTTGTACTTTAACATGCTAAGTTTTAAACAAATAAAACTAAACTAAACACTAGCTATACACCAAGAAATGTTTAGAAGGAAAATAAAAAACAGAATATGCATGTAGACGTTTTACAATGTGACCGTCAATGTTGTAAAAGCGATTCCTAAGACGGAGACAAACAATAACTAACTTTAAAGTAAAATCTAAAAAGAGTTTCTTCCCAACCTTGTGAGTCTGGCAAAAACATGTGCAGATATTCAACACTAAACATTCGTTCCTTAAGGGATAAAATCTCAGTTTATCTGCTCACATTGGCCCGCAAGACACTCCTGTCCTTCCTAATAAATTAACAAATATGATTGGCTTTGTTTTAATATTAAACCTGCTGCATCTGGTGTAGATCTGTCTATGACAATATATTGGACATTTCATAAACTTGTCACACCGATGTACTGTCTCACAAGAAGCGTTGCATACACTTGGTAAGAGAAGACAAAGAAGAAAGAGGATTGAGAGAAAGATAGGGAACCTTCCAGTAGTCCAGGATTTAGGACCCGCTGGACACTCCTTCAATATCTAGCCCCGTCATCCACACTGGTACCAAGGGCCTCCAGCTCTTAGCTGGGTCAGCAGCTGCCGTAGATAACATGCACACACACACACAGGCATATTGGGACATTTCACACAGCGTGGCCGATGTATGGCCACATAACAGGTACACTAGCTTTTACATTAACATATAACCTTAATGCCAATAAAATAAAATAAGCTCATCGGCAAAGTTACTAAACCACTAGGAAAACATGCAAATTGCATTATTCTTTTTTTATTTATTCAGGGTGGTGACATTATCGTTACTTTAGTTGAACTAAGTTTGTAAAACAATACACTTGACAGACTAAGAAAAAAATAGACAGATGGGTAACAAATTAAAGGAAAAAAACAGGATTAACCAGAAAATGTTTCCGTGCGAGTATGGTGCCATTTCAGCAAATCCTCATTAATTAGAAGTCTTCAGTGCTGGTGGAGTGTTGACTAAAACACTATTTCCACCTGTCCAAAGGTTCTTTTACAAGGTCAACATCTGTTGACTGCAACTTTGGATTCACATAACTTTTATATTCAATAAAGGGATCCATATCTGTCATGGTTATCCGTGCATGTATTCAGATTTTTCCTTTAAGTTGTTGCCTGTCAGTTAAAATGAGGGCATGTTGCATGTACTGAGGCACTAGTGTTTGTTCCATTTGTAGCTGGTTTATTATGCTGTGATTATTAAGAAACTCTGGATGAAATGACAGACCTCTAACCAAAAGTGCTCAGGTCATGTCAGTTTGGAAATCCAAAGCCTAAATAAGGATAAGTACATTAGGTTCAAAGAGAAAAGGGGGGGGGTGTCATTACATCTAAACATACACACCTGTATGTTTACACAGCATAGTCAAGGACATGTCATGTGACGGAACCTACCATTAGGATAGAAGTGTAAGTGCTTCGCAAAAGCTTTGTCTACTTCAAGAAAGGCTTTCGTTAAAACCATTTCCAGATTGTCATCCTCTGCCAGAACGTCCCTGAAAGAAAATCAGAGGGCTTTTAAGGACTTCATCACTTAGTTAATTCCTGTGATAATAACTGTTGCAGACATGTGATGGCAACATAAGTTCATAATTTGCTTACGTGATGATTTTTTCCATGTATTTTTCACAGAAGTCAGCTGCCTCTGGTCCACCATGCCCATCAAACACAGCAAAATAGAGGATATTGTCTGTTATTTGGGAGACCTGGAAGCGGTCTTCATTCTCCTTGCGCTGTCCTATGAGGGAGGCACAGCCAACCTTTGATAAACTAACTTTGGGGATGGGCTTGCCATAGCGAATGCTGGGCGGTAGAAGGATGGGCTCATCAATGCGATCATCCCAGATGCCAAATGAATCCCAAGTAGTAAGGCGGCCACTGCTGTCCGGGTCAAAGCGTGTGTTGCTGTAGCGTGTCTCAGAGGGTCCGTGAAGTTGTCGGCGGATAAGTGTTAGCTGTGGGTGGCTGTCATGCTGGGACGGCAGTGGAACAACTGCTTTCTGTAAAAGACCACTGCGACCAACATGGGGACTGCTGCACCTGGCCAAGCGCACAAGATAGGCAACTGACATCCCCCTCACAGCAAAAACACTGGGGCAGCACTGGATGTAGAGGCAGAGCGTAGTGGTGTCCAAACACTAAAGGGAAAAGATGGCTTAATTAGAATAGAAAGGGGAAAGAATTTTACAGGATCTAAAAAAATTATATATATGAATGAAGAAGAAGCAATTGTTTCTTTTGGAGGGGTCTGTGTTCTAATGTTGCCCCCATCTGTGTTTTCATTAGCCACAAAGATTATCTTCAAGAACTATTAATTATATTCCAAGTGTCTGCAAACAGGTGGCATATGAATAAGTTTATCATGTATTGCTTTTATATTATAATTATTTTTATAACAGAAGATTAATAAAATTCATTTAGTGGTTGATCATTAATCTATAACTATATTCTCAATCACCTGGTCAAATCTCTTTGTGCCAAGTATGTACTTTTTTCTGACATTAGCCTAATGATGACAGAGTAGATACAGTCTAATTTGCCTTAAAATTCATACATTTCAAAATTATTGACCAATTTTAACAATCAAACAGCATCAAGAAAATATTGTAAGACTTTTAAGCAGAGGGATCTATTCCCAACACTAGAAGCACTAACACTCCAGACCTCTTCTAAGCCATCAGTCACCTGAGGAATAGCACACAGCTTACCCAGTACCTCCCATATTTGTGACCTTATGGATCACCAGATCCAGAATATCAACATCATCCGGGTCAACCAAGGTTGGATTACAACATCTATCATTAATTTTCTCATTCATTCACTTCAAAAAAATAAAATCTTTACCAATAATTGTTGACACTGTCTGTCTACTTAGAAGCAGTAATGGTAAAAAAAAAAATCCCTATCCCTTAGCAGACAATCCTTTTTAAAACAAATGTTGATATTTACCCCCTCCCCCCAATCTAAATAGTTGTTCCTTAATTGCATTTATTAGATTCTGAAATTTTTTGCTTATTGAATTATGTTGCTAGCAGACATACTGAGATGAAAACATTACATTTGAGCCTGGCTGTGGTAATAAAAATGGACAACACGTATTCGTGCATCTGGATACACAACGTTGCTGCGCTAAAATTATGCAACTGACAATCATCGAGCTAGCAGCTAATGCTTTAACAAAGTAGTATCCCGATAACTTCAGATATTTCTCACATAGGGTGACTCTATTCCAGACACAACACTTCAAATATCCACAATAAAAAGCGAGTTATTATACAACGAGATACAAACAAGCTAAAGGTTGATGTTTTAATATTTTAGTCTAAAATAATCTAATTACCGCTGGACCGACGAACAAGCTAGGGGGCTAGCCTGAGCCCGCGTTTTGCAGTTACTCTAACACAATCGAGACCACCCCTTCAACACATGATTTATTATTGAAAAATCGTACCTCAGGGATTAAGTTTCAAATTATATAATTGAATCCTTTTCTGGTTTTTCCAGGACAGGAGACCAAGTTCCTACGAACTGAATGAAACCCGCCACCGCCCTCTTACCAGCGTTGAGAATGTGACTCTGCTATGTTAGCAAACAAGGCCTGTGATGTAGCCGCGCCAATCAGCGGGCGCCTCGCTTGACGCCCCACATATCGATCATATTATTGGCCAGCGGATGAATTGATGACAAGCAAGCAAACCAATCATCGAGCAGCTACTTGGACCTCTTGGAAATCATAACAGATGTTTTGTATCTGTAAATGTGAACTATTTACGTGAAAGTACATGCAAAATATTAGATTTTCCTCTGCGTATTTCTTGACTATTAACTGTCTGTTATGGAGGACCAGGAGGGTCTCTGAAAAAGCGATTCAGCTGGATTTTTTAGGTTACTTGGGGAGGAATGCAGGCCTTTGTACTGTTTTGAACCTTTCTCGGAATCTGCAAGTTATAACTATGTGTTGACACAAAATATGTATGCATTATAGACAGATGAATGCTGATAGATAGATTAATACTTTAGTGATCCTGAGGAACATTTGGGGACTCATCACTCACTACAACAACCAATACAAAAAATATACATGAATAAAGATTTCAAAAAGTTAAATTGGGTAAGGTTAAAACTAGAGTAGGAGAAAAATATGTTAATAAGTACCGGCTACATTCATAGTGACACAGCCACATATTGACTAGTGTCCTTGAAGTGACCTAAGCAACAGGACTACCTGTGGAGCTGAAGTGCCATCGCCACTCCCTTCACCCCACCCCTGCTGTTTAACCATTTAAAACACCTGGGCAGGAAAGATTTTCTCTGCCTGCTGCAGAACAAGCTCCTGTCTGATGTGATGGGGGCGTGCAGAGCATGTCATAGCTTATGAGTGTTGACTAGAAGCTTGTCCAGCACACTCTTCTCAATGCAACTTCAACAACAGAGTCCAGTGCCATTCCTATCACAGAGTCAGCTTGTTTTTACATGTCCAGTGTATTTGTGTCCCTCCTCCAGGTGTTCCCTCCCCAGCACACCATACCATAGTGCTGGCAACTACAGACTAATAAAATATTTGCAACAGTTTTCCACAGGGGCTAAAAGCTGCCAGCCTCCTCAGAAAGTGCTTGGCTGCCTGCCTCCTCCTGGAGAAATGGTCCAGTTCTTGCCCAACTGCAGACTGAGGTACTTGTGGTATATGATACTATATATTCAGCATGAAATTAACTGGAGGTATGCAAAGGAAGATCGTCCTTTCCATGGTGCTGACCAAAGAAAAAAATAGTGAATTAAATGTCACATCAGGAACTAAAAAGATCATTCAGTAGTCTCATAACCAAAAATTGAGGAACATTTATTGGTATATCAGCGGAAGGTTCTCTACCTTATGTCAACTAACTACTAAATAAGCATCTGTAAACAATGTATAGTCTAACCTTCAAAGTTTTTAAAGAATTGTAATAAAGTAAATGTTTAATAAAACAGTACATGTTTCTATTCATGTTCTTGTTCATGCATACAATTATTGCCGCTCCAGAGGATGACAATAAACAAACAAATACGTCAAACCTTGTTTGGAATATAAGCAATTACATCATGCATGTGCAGTACGTGGGTTTTTCGTTCAATAACTAACACACAAACAGTGCCATCTAGCTGAACACTATTTCATGTACCTTGAAATTAATTTTCTTCGGTTTCTTTTGCACCACTAACATTACAACATTTTTGATTAAATGACACCTTTAAATACACATAACATTAAAATATTAGTTTACTCTTGAAAGCTACTTACCTATGAATTGATTGAAACAGTGCAAAATTATTATTTTTTTGCTAGCATCAAACTGCCAAAATCATGCAAGGAAGTGAAAGATATCAGCCAGGTGTTCCTATAAATAAACAGAATAATTGTTTTGATATTGCTGATTGCACATTATACATCCACTTATAGCATGCTTTAACTATCATCACCATTTGATTATAGATATTGCGATATACTTTATAACTCAGTAACCAACCTTACTCATATTTGTAACACAATTTTGATTTTAGAAATATGTTTCCATTTTTAAGTACTTGCTGCCTTTTTCGTGACCCTTGTAGCAGTGATAATTACTAAGTAAAATGTTATTACATTTTATTGTAGTTTGACAGCAGTAAAAGACTATTTAGGTCACAGAATCTGGTGGGTCACAGAATTTATTAGAACATCTGTACTTCCGCCTCCGTTAGCCAATCGTGTATTTCTTGCCTGTAGGTTTTAGTGACGTAACCAGCTGTAGCACTTCCTCGTTTGTTTTCCGAGCTGCTCTATCTAAACATAACGTCCAATTTCAGGATGCACATGTCAAGGTAAATGTACTGCTTTAATCTGTCATAAAGCAGCAGGGGCATTCGTTTTTTTTAGCCACCGTTTTAAATGCATTGGCGACCGCGAGCAAGATGCAGTCGGTGAAAACACTCGCAGTCAGCGTTGCAGTAGCCTGCTGAGGTTAGTTAGCTTTGAACTGTAATAGCCTGGGATCAAACCGTGCCCTGAATTTGTTGTAAAACTAAATCTGCAATGCTGGCAGCAATATTTAGCTCCGGCTGCACCGTGTACTCATAATATCTGCACAACACGGTTCAGCAAGCTAACGCAGCATACTTGCCCCAACTAACTAGGAGAAAGATGAGGCGTTAAAAGCTAAATTTAGCTTCTAGCTGCACGGAATGATAAGAATTATTGTAATATTAAGTAATTAGATTACCATCGAGTCACGACTATTGATGGATGTTGGATAATTTTTTAACGGTTATAAATTGCAGTGATTAACAGTTACTATGTTGTTATTACTCGTTCTATTAATACATATTTTTTTACCTTGAATTATATTTTTTAACAGGTTCAGCATAAACTAGCCTGTTTAATAATGACTGATGCATGTTAAACGTATGGTTTGAGTAACAGGTAACAAGGCATCATTTAAATGAGTATTACTAGATTGTGTATCAATTGATTGTATAGTTAAGGCTGTCACAGTCATGCTGTTCAGTTGATAAAAGCATAAAATAAATTCCATTAATAATTCAGTTGATTTTCACCTTGTTTTCCACCGTTCAACAGTTTTGTCAGACTCACTGTAAGAATTTAAGCCCTTATAATGATGCCATCTCATTGTATCCCTGCTTTGTACGATCTCTTTTATTTGCTATACAATCTCTGTGTAGAAGACTGACATATAAGAATTTATAAGAATATTTTTCTATTCATGTCCGTAGTATTCATTTAAAGTGAATAGTAATTAACAGAGAGGAATTTTATCCCATTAACTTGTTTATCAATTAATTGTCACGTCCACACTTAAAAATTCTAATATTCTTGCCTCTAAAAATATTTTCCTGATTCTGCATGTTTTCTTTGCAGCTGAATCAGTGGTACTAATGTCATTACATACTTGGCTGCTGTTAGGTTAACATTAGAGGTTAATAGCCTCAGAATAGATAGTTTGTGAAATTGCTAAGCAAAGCTGAACTGTGTGACACTAATTTTGGTTTCAAGTATTCTTTTAGAGATTTGTATTTTAACAATATTAGTGATTATGCAAAGTTATTGTTGTCAGTTCAAATAAGTTCATTTGGGGGATGGTGTAATAAAGGTGACAAGGCTGCATGTTATAGCAGTTTCACATGTATTTTTTTTTTCTTTTTTGAATATTTCTAATAGACAAACTCCTGCATGTCTGTGAATAAGAATTGTTTTTCAAAGAATTAACCATTGGTCTATAAGTTCCCAAAGTGTTTGCTGTCCAATGCTTGTGATCTGTATAACATGGTTCCTGCTTTTTAATCCTTCTTTTGTTTTGTTTATTACGTATGGCTAACTCAATCAGAGGCATGCATGTTGTACTATGAGTGGATGAACATTAAGGTGGGGCCGCTTGGAGCTGCTTAAGCCAGGATTACACTGTCAGGGTTTATTTAAACACACTGTCTGTTCCTCTGTTGGTGTGCTTACATCATTCTCAGCACAGCCTCATGTAAATCCAATGCCTACTTCATTATTTAAACATTGTCAGGCTTTATAAAAGGAGCACAATGATCATCATGCAATCCTAAAAAAATATGATGATGTAGTCCTGCTGCTTTTTGTTCTTCCAGGGTGGGAATCTACACAAAAAGGAGAAAGCGGTGCTTTTCTCAGGCTTGAACATTACTGTCTTCCTCCATCTGGCCGTCAGTCTCTGCCCTCTTCAGATTGGTGCTCACTTCCTCTTCCCTCTCCACCATCATGCTGTGCTGGGGGAATGCCAAGTGTGGGCAGCTGGGTATTGGTGTGGAGAGGAACCCTGTGTTTGAGCCGAGGAACTGTAATGTGTTCAGCGGCAAGGGACTGAAAGAGATCGTCTGCGGAGGGCAACACACACTGTTCCTGCTGCACGATGGGAGTGTGTACACATGTGGCTCTAACAGCTGTGGACAGCTGGGCCAAGACAAAGCTGGGAGCTCCCCAGGTAAGCTGAGCTGAATATGAGCGGTCGCCCTGTTGTTTGGGATTGATCTGCGGCTAAAACATGTAGCATTTAATTATGGCTAGCAATGTTTTGTTTTTTTATAATTTAGAAATATGGTTTAAATCAAATTATTTGATACTCTGAAAAATGTTTGTGTTGCCATCAGACAGCATCACAAAGAAGATAAGATTGCCGTTTTTCCACAGGGTCATTGGGTTTATTTTAGGGACGCAACCAATAATCGATTATAAATTATAAATTTATCGCAATTTAGCGTTTTGAGCCTGTAATTCCTCGCCAGCCCACATGAGGGCGCGCTTGATGCCAGAAGTTGTTGAAGCACATGCAAGAACACAGAAGAAGCTGTCCTCTGACCATAGACATAATGATTTAATTTAGAGATGTTCCGATACCATTTTTTTCCTCCTGATACCGATTCCGATACTTGTGCTATGGGTATTGTCCGATATCAAGTACTGATACCACTATATTATAAAACAAACTTCATATTACACCTGTATGACTGTGATGGCATTGTGATAAGGCCTGGCTCAGGGCAAACTTTGTAAAACATGAATGAATCTAGGAAACTGAAGCCATTTATCTTCAGATGCAGTCTTGCTGGTGGGAGAATCCAGTGTGAAATACTGCCACACTGATTAGCAAATATAGAGCTAATCAGTAAATAGACACTTGTTTTCATAAATTATGTGGTATCAAATTGGTGCCCTAACTCCAGTACTCGCCGATACCAATCAAGGCAGTATCGGAGGCATTTCCGATACTGGTATCGGTATCGGAACAACTCTAATTTATTTTATTAAATTACATTTACACTTATCAATTCATTTTTTCATCGATCGATAAGATGAAACAACTATTGATTAATGAATTACTTGATAATTTGCATCCCTAGTTTCTTTAATATACAAGAGGTACAGGTAATGGATCAGTCCTTTGTCGTCTCTCTCATTTCCTTCAACTTTGTTAATCTACGATTCTTTTTTCATGAGTCAAATATATGTAGATTTTCTTCCATATCTCATTCACACACCTAGAACTTTGCATTTTATATCCCAGATTTGTTTTTGTAGTCATTTGAGCATTTCCTCAAAATTGTTTAATTTTATGGTAAGACTAAAATACTGTACAGGAGGATGGGGGGCAGTTATTGCACCGAGCTGTCTCAAACATGGTTGTACTGCTGATTGGGGGTTTCGACTTACTAATGTAATAAAAAAAATCTAATAAATTCTTACAGCTGTGTTGTCTCCTAAGTCTGTAAGGATGTGCTCTGCAGCTTCTTTTTGCAGTTTGCCTGCAGAAGGCAGGCACTGCTCCTCCCCAGCACATCCGGCCTCCCGGCTCTGTTATGTCTTTACAAGCACTAAACAGCCTGGATGACAGAAATTCTGCAATACTCAGACGAGGCCATTAAGCAACAGGAATTTGATATGGATGATAGAAGTAGAACACAGCGGTAGAAAGTACAGTAAACAATGATTTATCTGTGTTGATGTTCGAGTGGCCTGTCATAATGTTGGTGTGTGGGTGAGCCTGTAACACAGAACAAATGTAACAATGACAGAAACGTTGGCAAATAAACTGACCTCTTGTTAAGAGACAGTCCTTGCACACGAAGATGTTAAAACTGCCTTCATGATGACATTGCATTTGACTGACGTTTTTTTCTAGATCTTTTTAAGAAGGCTACAAAAATGTGGATTATTAAGAAACTATATTTGACCAACTTTATACAGCATACTTTTGGTTTTCTATTGAGTTTAAAGCTTCTTTGATAAACCAAAACAAAGGAAACCAAACAGGAAGGAAACTGCAGTAGAAGCGAGCAGCAATGAGTTTCAGATTGCCTGCTGGAATATTTTTTTGTGTATTATAAACTCGTAGAGTTATTTTTAAAGGTGCTTTTAAAGCACCTGTATTATTTCCAGGTTGATTAAAGTTTGAGCAATTTAAATTTTTTACAAATGCTGGGTCTGTGTGGGCAGCATGAAGGCCTACTACTGCAACTAGTGAGAAAATAATTGATGTACAGTTCAGATATTACTTATTTGTAGCGTAAGATAAGAATATTTGGTACGATTTGATTTAAAAAAAATGTTCAGTGTTTAATTCATAAATTATAATAGTTAATTAATGCATTCATTGTATTTATTTACTTTTTTGTCAAAAAAAAGATAAAAAATTGACAGAAAAAGAGATTCATCTAAACTTCTGCTGTAGACTGATAATGCTTCTCTTTATCCCACAGAGCTGGTGGTTGCTCTGGATACTCAGAAGATAACAATGGTGTCATGTGGTCGCACGCACTCGATGGCAGTGAATGAGCAGGGCCAGGTGTTTGCATGGGGAGCTGGTGAAGGGGGACAGCTCGGCCTGGGGACGGCAGAGACATCTGTTAGAATCCCAAGGTGACTGAATAGCACATTATTAAAAAGAGTTGGCGTAAAAGCATCTAACTCAGCTGTTTGACAGAAGCAGATGAAGAAATTGATGAAGACAGACAGACAGTTTGAAAATGAATGGAAGGGTCCAGGTTTGGGAGAAGTTCTGAATGAAGTGGGTAGCTGGCTGTGGGTCCTGAACAGCACCAAAGCAGAACATCGAGAAGACGGCTGTAGAACAAAGCAGGTCAGGCAACTCCAAGGGATCAAAGTACACATGCAGGAACGGATAAAAATGACCTTGGTTGTGAGAGAGTCTGCGGAGGTCTGGTTGCTCCTTGAGTCCTTATAAAGGAAGCCTTGATGAGGACAGATGGGAAACAGCTGTGGAAGCTGGCGATGATGACCATACTCTTCCCTGGGTTTCCTGGAGCCTGCTTTGCCCCTCTGGGGGCTCAGGAGTTAAAACACAAGCACCACAGCCAGTATTATTGGGACAGTTCATTGCTTGATAGTAGGCAGGGCAAGGGAGGATTCCAAAAAGCAGGTTTACTGGTTTAGCCGGCCATGTTATCCTGGACTTAATGGTTGTCGTGGCTTTTCTGTTCCAAAATGGCTGTGAACATGGCCTGGTGGGGAAAGGTTTTGTTGAGGCTATGCACAACATATCTCCAGCATATTGATCCAAGGGAAGGTCACCATGAGCATGATCAATGCTGTCAGAACCACTTAAGTTAAAACAAACGGGCTCCGTTTTCAGTATTTAAATAAAAAAATAATTTTTTGTCTGACAACTTCCCTACTGGATGGGTTATTAAAATACTATGTTATGGAATTGCATCATTTTTATAAAGCGCAGATGAGAAATTTTGACTTAATTCTTTAGCCCCATGTGCTTAGTGGTGGACGGGTTACATCTGGTTATGATATGAAATGAAATAATAATCTTATTAAATGTGGTCATTAGATAACACATGCAAACTGTAGGCAACCGGCGTTTAACATCCACTTATTGTATGGGTGGACTTTGCTAGAAACCCTCCCCCAAGCATCACAGCGGGTGGTAGCAGATGCAGCTCTTTTCCTTTTTTGGTAATTTTCATTGTGATTTTGGGGCTCACCGGGCGATGCCTTTCATAGGTTTGCCGTGAAGGTGCGCACACATGGGGTTGTGATGGCTGACTCTTTGCCTGTGTGTTGGAACCAACAAAGTTGAGACGTCAGAAGTAGCAACCTTGAGCGCAGGTTTTTATCTAGGGATTTGTTCAACACAGAGGAATAACCCTCTGATGTTCATTGAGACCTGAAACATGCATTTGAATTTGGACTGAAAGGACCGAAATATCCAAAACAGGGTTTTTGCATAATGCAAAGAGCTACTGTACCACTTAACAAAAGGACAATTTCCATTTTATGAGCAACCTGGTATTGGATATATTATAACTCTTTTCTTTTGCAAAAGAAAATGTAATGCAGCCCAGTGTTAAGCCTGCTCCTGTCCCAGCTTTGCAGCAGTGTGTTGTTCAGGGTTGTAGTTAATTACAGCTTTTTGATTCATCAGCAGCTTGGATGAAAAATGCTTATTAAGTTAATATTTGTCCTGTTTTCTCTAGGTTGGTTAAACGGTTGTGTGATCACAGCATCTCCCAGGTAATGTGTGGGAACCAGCACTGCATCGCACTTGCTAGAGGTATGTAGGAGTCTCTCTCTATGTAACATAGAAGCACTGCTCACATCATGGATCTTGTAAGGATTTTCCAACTGTGTCCACATCCACTTTGGATGAAATGGATGGCACCACATAAACTCTCGAATTTACCATCCTTGGACTGATGTAGCCTTTTTTTGTCTTGTGGGATACTTTGACCACTGGATTCAGGACAAAATATGAAACATAAAAAATGAAATGAAATAATAATGGGTATTGTGCAGAGGATGGACATATATGTATAAATATATACCGGTACTACTCAGAAAATAAGAATATGCTGGAAATGTTTTTTATTCAGGCAATTCAACATAAAAGGTGAAGCCAATAAAGTTTATG
The DNA here is from genome assembly GCA_036024015.1 of Craterocephalus amniculus. NCBI lineage: Eukaryota > Metazoa > Chordata > Actinopteri > Atheriniformes > Atherinidae > Craterocephalus > Craterocephalus amniculus. The sequence continues at coordinate 19,214 of JAVQJG010165375.1, forward strand.
TACTAAGTACAGATGCAAGACTTTACTTTCAGATGCCTGACATTAATCTAAAATCCATTTTCTATTGATTTCAAGCAATATTCTAGTTTTCTGAGTTTTAAAATTTGAGGTTTACTGAAACTACAAATCCTAATAAGCAAAATATAAAAAAATAAAAGCTGAAACATTGATTTGTGTATTACTTGCCTATAATTGTACATTTAATCTTTTAAGTTAATTTACAGGTATTACTCAGAAAAATTGAATAACTTTCTGTAACTTTACTTCAAAGAATAAATGCAAATATATAGACAAACAGCGTCTGTCTATTAAACAGTATACAAATCAGTATATTTCCACTTTCATTTGTTTATATTTTGCTGATCAGGATTTGCAGCTTCAGAAAACCTCAATTGAAAAATTTGAATATTGCTTGACATCATTAAAAAATGGATTTTAACCTCTGAAAGGAAATTCTTACATGTATTTAATGCATAAAATGTATTGGTTTCACATTTAATGTTGAATTTCCTAAATAAAACATCTTTTCCAGCATATTCCAATTTTCTGAGTAGTACCTGTAGATGATTAACCTCCCTTTGCGTATTCTCTCTTAGACGGCCAGCTGTTCACGTGGGGCCAGAACACCAATGGCCAGCTCGGTCTGGGGAAAGGAGAGCCCAGCAAGCTGTCCCCTCATCCTCTGAAGTCTCTGGCAGGAATTCCTCTGGCACAGATTACTGCAGGGGGAGACCACAGTTTTGCACTGTCCTTGTCTGGGGCTGTATTTGGCTGGGGCAAAAACAGAGCTGGACAGCTGGGTCTTAATGATAAACAAGGTGAGAATCATCTGGTTAGACACCCTGTAAATGACCCTGTATCGGGCAGAATGGTGTTTGTGCTAGTAGGTTTCACACAACATAAAGTGCTTTTTAAAATTTTGTTTTCATGTATCTTGAGAATTTGGACAAGAAACCTCTGATTTACAATTTAAAAATAAACAAAAAGGATGTTTTCTAACATAATGTTATTATATGATAACATCTTCAGTAGCTGAGTTACCACTTTGATGCTTTCGTCACTGCAGAAGATGCAACATCCCACTTATTTGGGAAAATATAAATAAACTGGTGTTGGCTTGATTGTTGTTTGCATCATCAGACCGGGCTGTGCCCTGCCACATCAAGTTTTTGAGATCTCAGAAGGTTGTTTACATCAGCTGTGGAGATGAACATACAGCAGCCCTCACAAAGGTAAGACGTTTGATCAGCTCAAATTCACATATTTTGCACCCTTTAATTGTTTTACAGTATAAACTTTAGGTAACTTTAAATACTTTATTGCAGAACAATGAAAAAATTTGCTCTCTAAAAAAAGATTATGGCAATAATCTGATGCTGTATGTGTGTGTTACAGGATGGAGGCTTGTTTACGTTTGGCGACGGCTCGTGGGGCCAGCTGGGTCATGGCTCCACCAATAACGAACTTTTACCGAGACGAGTGCTGGAACTTATGGGCACTGAGGTGTCCCAGATCACCTGTGGCAGGTACCAACTGCTCTTTCCTCCCGTGCTTGTTAATATTTAACGTTGTTGAGAGTCTGATGGACATTTGGCAGTTCTTTTTAGTTGAACCCAGCTTTATTTGTATATTGGTAATTCACAACAAAGTCATCTCAAGGTGCTTAACAGACCTCATTAAATTTAAGCCAATTCATTATGAGCCAATTTGCAATAAATCCACATTGGTCCAGTGCTGAATAGGGTCAGGGAGGTTGACCATCTGCCTTGACTTGCTGGGGATGGAGAAGAAGGGAATGCAGGATCAGCAGTTGCTATGACTTTAAGCTACTTGCCAGAAGAGAAATAGATGTTAATTACACCAATAGTACGATAGATTTAGTCATAGAACGCAAATAGCAAAGAAACGGAAATGGAGGAAAGTGCATGGACCCATTACATGAAGGGTTTATTCTCCAGCAGTCAAAGCTAATGGCAGCATAAATAAAGGGATGTCTGAACCACCTCTAACTGGGAAATTTATTAAAAGGCAAATTAAAGCCGATCTTAAAGAAAGATAAAGAACTTTTTCAATTTTCAGTGACGTTTTAGCCCCTTATCGAAGGCATCCATCTGGCATCCTGCCCGTACTGTGAGCTGGCTCCACCCAGTAGAAGACCTTGACTCTTGTCCTATCTCTTTTTCCGTCTGTTTCTCTCTTTTCTTTTCCTCCAGTAATGTCTTCTTGCATGTTTTTGTTGCATCGGCCACAGTGTTTAAAATGACTTTAAAGTAAAACTCAGATGTAACGTCACGCTAATCTGGGCCATGATGCCTCGAGAAACACACATAATAAATGTCACTAAGCCCTCAAATGAGTTTGGAACAAGGAGTTTTAAGGTTCGAAAGTTACGTAATGCATCTTTAAAGGTAGAGAAAACCTAAACTGGGAGGTGGTTCTAAGAGAGAGGCGCCTGAAAGCCAAAGGATCTGCCTCCCGTTCTGCTGGTAGAGCCACAAGTAAACTTGCAGTCTGAGAGCAAAGTGCTCTGTTGGGAAAACGGGAAACTATGAGATGCTTGAAATACTACGGAGCATGACCATGGAAAACTTATATGTGAGAAACATTTTTATTCCTATTATGAATTTAACGGTGAGCCAATGAAGCTAAAATTAGAAAAAAGGTTTTTTTCCTGCCTGTTGTCGTCATGACCTCCTGCATGCTAAATCTTGCTTTTCCTTTTGCCAGGCACCACACGCTGGCATTCGTACCATCCTCTGGCATAGTGTATGCGTTTGGCTGTAACAGCCATGGCCAGCTAGGCACTGGGATGCTGGGAGATTCCAGAAGCCCATTTCCTGTCAAAACCAGTTACCTAACAGGTGAGCAGAAGACCTGCTGTTCTGCCTGACTACGATGAGGACTAAAGATACTTAGGTCTCTGATTTCTTTTATTTTTTTTGCTTTGGAGCTGGGGTAGGTGGGGGACAATGGCCTTTTTGAGCTGTACATATGGTGGTTGTGTGTTATATGACTTCATTATTGTGCAACTGGAAGACCTTCTTTACTGATATCTTAGAAAGTGATAAAGTTGAGAAAAGATAAGACTTGATGTAATGAATGTTTTTTCAGTATCTCTTAACTCTGAAAATGTGCTGATGACAGACATTTTTAGTTCCAGTTGATAATGAAATGTCCCATTACGCTGGGAAAAAGATGTAAAACATGGACTCTACACAGAAAGCCCCGTGGGGCAACAGTGCCTACTGCCACATCGATTTTATTAAACAATTTAATATCATCACAGGCTATTTCAAAGACAGGTCACCAGTCCATCACAGGGCCACATAACAGGACAAACAGCCATTCACACACACACTCACTCCTAGGGAGAATTTAGAGTGTCCAATTAACCTCACACGCATGTCTTTGGTCAGTGGGAGGAAGGTGGAGAACCCGGTGAGAACCCACACATACTGTACACGGGGAGAACACACAAACTCCACACAGCAGCTGTACAGCATTTTTTAGTTAACTCAATAACAAAAAACCCCCAAAACAAACACTGACGACTACTACCGTACTCATATTAATTAAGTCGAGGCAGCTTTTTAAGTTCCCTCTACTCCTGTAGACGTTTTCCTACTGGTTGCCTTACTTTTTGAAAAGACTCACCATTTTAGCTCAGTTTTTTTTACACTGTTGTAGCTAACCAGGCTCCTCTGCATTACTGCATTACAGGACTTTCTAATGTGGGTGGTTTAAAAATGAAATTGCCCAGACTGTTGGCAAAATAAACATTGTTAAAAGACGATTGTCTTACGATGGTTACAGTACAGACAAAGCAGTCCACATTTACACACTCCTGCACTAGTTTTACTTGAAACAAAATGGTGATGTGACAGTGGCTGTTTCTCAAAGTCAAGTGTGCTTTCATTGGTAGGATGGGGTCTCCCTATGTTCTTTCCTCCTTAGGTTAGTTAAAAGATATTCTGTGCATTAGGGATGCACATAATTTACCGACAATCCATTAATCGATTGTTAAGATTTTAATCGATTAGATTATCTTTTAATCAATTCATAGAAAGCATCTTTAGACTGGTGCTGAAATTGTATGTAAACTCATATTTTCCAGTGTACCCCCTGAATAAATCCTATTTTCACTTCAATTAAGCTATAAATATTGAATTTTAATATAGAAATATTAATGATTTATTTGATAATCGATCATTAATTCTCCTGATAATCGATTAACACAATTTAAGCGAATGCCCATCCCTACCCTGAATTATAGGGGAAGAAAATAAAAACAAAACAAAATAGGACAGGTGTACTTCAATTACACTGACTAGCCCACCACCACTTATACCAAAGACACACATAGCAGTTAAAAGTTTATCAGACCTTGTCATCCTTTAATGAAATTACAAAATCAGTGCTAAAAAACATAATTCAAAGAATCAGACTAGATAATTAAATGCTTATTGAGTCAACCTCAGTCCATCCACTGTCTGCATTAAGGATTATGGGTGCATTAAGAATATATGGTTCGGGAAGGCAATCCTTTAAAGGGATCATTCACATTGAAACAGCTCAATAAGATCTTTTTGTTATTAAGTGGCATCCCAGATATGTTGCTGTTAAGGATGTTTCTTTGAATGTCGCAGCAGTTGGTGTTCTCATTGTCATCTGGAAGATGACTGCTGCAACACTTGCTTGCTGCTTCGAAACTTTGCATCAGCTGCGTTATAAATTTATACTGATGCAGTAGAAAATGCTTTACAGTGAAATGTTTTAAATGCTTTGTAAAACAGAGGAAGATGTAAGTTCTTCTAGGTAAATACTGTGATTAGCTGTTTGATCTGATGTTATGAAACACCTCATGTCTTTGCTCTGCTTTTCTTGTCAGATTCCCAGCAACATAAAGTGCTGAAAATCATCTGTGGGGGAGACCACAGTTTCTTATTGTACCCTGATGAGCAGGTATGAGATTTGTTTATTCAAAAACGTCTTGAACTGCTGATTGTTGACTGAATTATTTAGAGTTAGTTGATCTGAAATCAGTTTGTTTATTTTTATTTTACTTTTTGTGATTTCTTGGCTGCTGCTCTTCTGTAGTCAAAACATACAAAATAATCCAAATCACACATTTTGTTGAGAGATGAATGGGACATTATCGAAGTAAAATCAAAGGGCTGCAGAAATTTCCGATGGTGGGCAGATTGTGGCCATAAAATATTTATATTCATGTGCACAAACACATATCATCTCTAACCTGACCATAAGTACTTATTTCCTTAAAGATGTTATCGATAGAATATATAATGAGAATGCTACATAATGGGTAAGGTTCGCATAAAAAAGTATTTTATCCAAGTTTACTATTGGATAAAAGCCACTCAGACATTAAAATCAGGAACGAGCAGCTGGCAGAATCTTGATTAAAAAGTTTTACGTGCAGTTCGGAGAGACAATGATCTTGCAGTAGTATTAAACTTTGTTGTATTATTTGTAAGGTCACAACAGCATCGCCTGACATGTGAATGTTTCAGAATGTATCATTGACAGAGTTCTTTGTGTAACTACTGATACTATGCAGACACAGTTTTATTACAATACAGCTTTGTTTTCTTCTGACACCTTCCAACAAATAGCTGAGACTTAAGGTTTGGTGTTTCACCACAGGGTGGCATTGATGTCTCAGATTTAATGTGTTCCTCTGTGGGAACTCTGCTCTATGTGGAGCCCCCCTCAGGATAAATGTTAGACACACAGCCAGCAATGTTCACTGATAAAGACATAAAGGACTTAGCCTCAGTTTTACACTATTCCAAACAATTTAGCTTTTAGCCATAGTCTGTTTATTTGATCTATTCTTTTTTTTTTTTTTCAAAGTATATTTATTAGTTTTTGCAGGGTTAAACAATCATGAATAGAGGACATGGCACAAGTATGGACCCTCTCTTAAAAATCATAACCAACCCAGAACACGAACATACTCTCCACATGGAAAACAAAATACAAAAAACAGAAAGAAAAGAAATAAATAGATAAATAAGCTAAATGAAAATAAAAATAAAATGGATGAGTAAAGTAAAAAAAAAAATTATATATATATATATATATTTATACATATATATACATACACATACATACATACATACATACATATACACATACACATAAATACACACACGTATAAGGAAAATACAAATAAAATGAGCAAAAAAAAAGAAGTTAAAAAGGATCAAATGAGTAATAATAAAATAATAAAATTAAATAAGACAATAAAAAAAAATAAAAGGCA